>NJDD01000516.1:119284-130327 GCA_002245505.1 Calephelis nemesis
AAAAGTGGCATTGATTTTTATATATAGACGTATATATCAATATCTTAATAAGAAATAGTAATCTTGTAGAAAAGTCAACAAAATATCAGAAAGGGTTTGGGCTTTTTGTCACAAAACATGTTATGGTTTTGTAAACACGATGTTACAACGTTCTCGATGAAATTGAAAATGAAATAAAAATGATATATCGTTAAAGGATAGCGCCCACTGTTGACGGGGCGGAACGTGTCGGTACGGGGAGGTTCGCATCGCATCGGTTGATTTCTGTTACTCAGCGCCAAAGGTAGAGGAAAAAATAGAGTCGACTTGAAAATCGTCAAGTATGGAAAGTGGCGCCTCTAGTAGTGGTCATGCGAAACTTTACTGTTTAAATGTTTAGTGCTTCCTCTATTCACAATAATGATATAGTGATCTTTGGTCACTGTAGGTCACATCAGGGAATGCGCACGGGGTGCCTCGCGGAAATCCGCCGCGAAAAAAGCCGCCTCGGCAAAATCGGTGCCGATGTGCCCCGGCACAGTAGGCGTTGCTCCATACAAAATGTATTAAAGCGATCTAGGTGGATTATTGCGCTGCCCGTCCAAATGGGCGCTATTCTTAACAGCTATAGCCATATGAAGTAGTGTGACCTAGTTTTCGAGGGACCATCTATAATTTAATATCCCTGGACAAATTATAGAAATTAATGAAACTGAAAGTTATCAAATTACATGCTTTGAATATAATGGAATAGAATAGCTATTTGTGCACTAAATACATGAAAATATAAATGTACTAAAAGTAAAATCTTAAAATACTGTCTCACTACAAAAATTAAACACTCTTTGAACACGTGTTTTAATAAAACTCTTTGAACACACGTTTTACTTAACACTGTCTAAAGTTGGACTCTCAACCAATAACATGCTGACACGTCATCAAGTTGTAGCATGTTAGTAATTGGTTAATATTAGCCAGTGTTTATTTAAACATGCATCTGATTATTGGTGTAGTAAGCAAGTGATACACAAAGGCCGCCTTATGGTCCTAATCAGCGATCTCTCCCAGGTAGCCTTTTGATATGAAAATGCAATCAAAGTTTTGTTGGCAAACAGGTGTCTGATTGTGTGGTAAATAAGTGATACATAAAGGCAGACTTCTCGCCCTAATCAGCGATCTCTTCGTGGCAACCTTATGATATTAAAATAAATCAAAACGAGATATGTTTACAAATCGATGATACTCAAAAACCAGTAATAAACTACTAAGTCCGTTGGCGTTAGCTGCATATTGTCTCGGGTTTGATTCCCGGGTCGGGATTCGGGATTAGATAAGGGCCCGGTTGGTTATAGGTTTACCACCTATCACATTGTGGAACTAAAATATCTTCGAATACTTGTGGGTGCTATGATTGTACTTCTTTACTCTTCGAGGGCATCGGGTTAAATATACTTTACTTATTTTTTCGAGTCTAATAAACATCCAGACCCAAAGATACAATCTTGTTAATTTTACACTAATATCAGACCCTGTCGAAAATCAAGCCGGTCCCTGGCGAATGACCCATTAGTTAGGGGTGTACTATATTCCTTTTCCTTTTTAAAAATATTACGAAGCCTTTTTTTTCATATAATTTATTATACACAAAGCTGATAAACAAAAATAATACATATAACACACCTCTTAGACCACTGAGGTGCGAGGCATGTAATGTTCTGCACCTTAAACTTAATACACAAATAAAATTATTAACCAATATACTTAAAACTATCCAAAGTACCGCAACATTAAAAAAAACGAATAGTAAATGTTTAAGTACACTGTGTACTAATACATAGATTTTCAAACAAACGAGTTTTCACTTACAAACAAAATAGTTAAATTTGGGATAAAAAATAATGTTTTATCTTTTTTTAATATTTTTTGTGTAAAGATATTCGGCAAGCTATTAATTATGAAAGTACCTGTTACCTACGTTACATAATTATATTGAAAACAATTAGGGTATAAGATTCCATCATGATCGTCCGTCCGTCCTTCCGTAATGTACCAAACATTTATTAACAAATCATTAACATATAATGCAAATTAAAATATGTTATTCGTACTTTCAAATAGTTGCAATTTGAGCAGTATAGCAACATTGGTAAAGATAATGAAATAAAATTAGAAATCTTCAATAACCTTCGACAAAACCTATATGTAACGTAGCTAATAACCTTCTTGGACACGTCAGTTTTTAAACAAATCTTTATCGTAATCGGTCTATCTGTTCAGGAGTTATGATGCTACAAACAGATACACAATCTTGGAAAAACACACTAAAGCCATACATATTAATAATGAGAAATTGGAAAAACTAAAGACAGTAATAGAAGACAACCAGGAAGAACGAAATAGGCTATCATACGCGAGTGTAGTCGCGGCCCAGCCAGCTAGGAAACCCGTCGAACGGGCTGCGCTACACTCGATTATGATAGCCTCAAATAGTGAACTGGATACGGGGGAGGAAGTACTAGAGAAAGTTAGGAAGATCGTTAATGCGAAGGAGAAGGGGATAAAGATTGAGAACATAAGAAAAGCAAAAGACAGAAAAATAATACTGGGGTGCAGAACAGAGGAAGACAGAGAAAAAGTTAAGGGGCATTTAAAGCAAGCAGAACATCAGCTTAAGGTGGAGGACGTCAGCAATAAAAAACCGCTTGTTGTAATCAAGAATGTTCTTGAAAGCAACAAGGACGAGGACGTATTGCTGGCGTTGCAAAACCAAAACCAGGGTTTATGTACCAACTTAAAGAATGAAGACCGAGATATTGGTATAATTTTCAGAAAGAGAACAAAGAACCCCAGTATGTGCCACATCGTGGCTAAAGTATCCCCTCTCCTCTGGAAGCGGATGACGGAGCAGGCTACCTGTACATAGACCTGCAACGTGTAAGGGTCGAGGACCAATCGCCGCTCATACAGTGTAGCATGTGCCTGGGCTATGGCCACAGCCGCAAGTTGTGTAAGGAGACCGCCCAAAAGTGCAGTCATTGCGGAGGGGCCCACCTCAGAGTAAAGTGCGCTGAGTGGTTAAGCAGCATGGTACCTACATGCTGCAACTGCTCCAGTGCCAAACTCGAAAAGGTGGACCATAACGCCTTCAGCAATGACTGCCCAATTAGGAAAAAATGGTAGTCCCTTGCACGAGCCACAATAGCCTATAGCTGAGGACGTCACAGGCACAAACTACACATATATAGGGTAGATACATATAATTACACTATTCACACATAATCACATACTTACATACTACACATACATACATATATACAAACATATACAACAATATTTTTAAACAGTCACACAAAACACATCATATTACAGCAAAATAAATTGGAACCAAATTTGTCAAAATTTGGCCCAATTATGAGCCAAAAATTAAAACACACAATAAACAGATACAATGATACACACAAACAGACACAGTCACCAAACTAAACAGCCAATAATATGCTCAGAATCGTATAATTGGATACGGTCATAGAGACTATTCAAAGGCCAAAATAGTTTATTAAAGCAATAGAATAAAATAATTTAATTTTAATCATTTTATGTAATTTAATTTATTCAAATGTGTAATTATAACTATTAAAAATCAATGTAAATTAGCAAATAAAACAATAAACAAGAAAATTTAGAAGAAAGAAGAAAAGAAAAGAAGAAGAAAGCTATTTATTATTTACAATACCCTGTTATTATAGTAAGGATAATAAAGAAAACACATAATAGATAGGTACACAAAAAAGATAGGTGGGTGTGCCCCCCACAAGTACGTAAGATTGAAGTAAGAACGAAAGAAAAAGTATGCAAAAAGATAGAGCAGAATAACAGCGAGAACTAGCATGAATGTACAGATAGAAATACAAAGTCATTGCGCTTCATGGCAATGGAGATAGATGGTTGCCAATAATTGGCAACCGAATAAAAAAAAACAGATACACACAAACAAGTCAAAATATATATAAAGCTCTCTTTTTGCGTCGGGGATTAACAAGTACATGGAGGTGACAACACTTTTTTTTTATTTATTTATTAAGATACATAAGAATAACAGTTATTTCTTATATCCATAAACCTTGAAAGGGTTTGTGTGAATGCAGCACTTTTGTACTTGATATTTATACCAGTTAAAATTGAAAAAATACGACAAACGTAAATGCTCGGTATAGTCATACATTATTTAGCACAACATAAAGTCGAAGTCATGACTTCAACTTTTAAGATTCTGTTAAAAAACAATGCTTTTTTTCTCTTCGATATTTATAGAAAAGTTGGTGTTTCAAAACGGTGATAAAAATACGATTTTTTCGTGTATGTGATCAAAATTACTTGGGTAGTAATTGTATACCATCAGACTAAAAAATCTACTGCTGCTAACAACGTGAAATTGTGAGTTGACTGATGAAAACCATAAAGTAACGTGTACTAAAATCCCACTTTTCGTTTGCCACATTTTTCAACTTTATCCAGTATGTGTTCATTATTTTGTTTTTGGTTTTGGCTGTAATAAGTGCCCAGTTGGTGAGGTTTCTCGTACAGTAGTATGGGACTAAGTACCTTTGGTGAATCGTCGATACCCTGGTTCCTAGCTGTAACTCTTCCTCTTCAGTAAAAATGCCACTTATTATCAAGCTATTCCACAAATCTATTTTATATTATTTTACAGTTAACCGCGCGTTAAACTCACTCAACTGTCTCCCGCGAGACATGAATAAAAAAATAGCATCTGTTTAAGTTAGGTCAAATTACAGATAGCTACAAAACTTTAACGAAAGCTGTTGCCTAGTTTCGGAATTTATCTCAATCATACAATATGATACATGATTTTCACTATACAAATGTTACTGGAACCTTTTATGAGTCCGAGGTCGGACCACTAGACCACAGATGCGACGGTGAGGCTAGAGCGAAGAAATATTAACATTACAAAACATATTTTAAGTTTGTCTTTTTTTCTTTGGAGAGATCGATCTCGCCGGTGGTAAGGCTTACCACCTATCGCATTGTGGAACTTAGTGGCTTCGGCTAGCCGTGGGTGCCCTGGTCGTGCCTTTGCCTACCCATTCGGGGATATGGGCGTGAAGACTTTACTTTTGTTGTTATTTCTTAAATAAAACGTTAAAAAAGGGAACTTATTTTTGAAAACGCCTAAGTATGAGAATGAAATAAAAAACATATTTAATATAAAGCCATTTATTTATAATAAGGAGATATATAATAAATATGAGATGATTAACAAAAAAAACATTAGTTACAAGTAAATCTGTTTATTTTCTTATAAATAATTATAATGTAGTAACAATTGAACTGAAGTTAACAAAACACGAATTCTTCGCTACTATCATTTTCAACACTGTCGTATTTAGATTGATATGGTATTGGTACTGGAAAAGGATATGGTATTGGTATATAATTCGGCTCTGGATCACAACGACAGGAACAACACCCATCGTTATCATCTAATAACATAGCCAATAACATTATCGGCAGCATCTTCTTGAGGCTAGACGAAGATTTTCCTTTCGATATCACTATTGGCAAAGGAATATCTGGTGGTGACCCAAAATTCATATTAGGTGCAGTTAATGATTTTTCATTCGACAAAATAGTTGCTATTTGATCAGGAATTTGAGGAAGTGGAACATTAATTTCTATATTAAAAGGTGGTATGTTATCAGATTCAGAAGTAACGACAATAGGTTGCTTAAACGCCTGACATGGGATACCTGATGCTGCAATGTTATCAGAATTATTAATCAAAGATTTAAAACATTCTGGTGTGAAGTCTGATTCTGGAATGGAAGAAAAGTATTTAAACATGTCACTTGAAGTTTCTAATATAGATTGGGGTGTAAGATAGTCTGTGGTATAAAAGTAGTTGTCACTCGGAAAACCTGTAATAGATTGTTGTGAAATTCCTTGAAATAACTCTGGAGTGACAGGGATCTGATAGTATCCTTGAATAGGGTTGGATTGAGTTGAACCAGAAATAGCTTTCCCCGGGGGATAATCCTGTCTAATCTCCGTTGGAGAATTCCCTAGTACTGGTGACACGTTGGTTTTTAAAGCAGGTGATGTCTCAATAGTATCTGATGATAATGATGGTTGCAACGCTGTAGCTAATTCTGGTAAAACACCTTTAGTAGCAGCAACTGTCAGCAAAGTGTTCATTAATTGATTTTTGGGTGATAGACTAGGATTTGAAAGTTCATTAGAAATTTCGACGAATAAATCTGCTGATGTTGGTCCATTTTTTCCTCCATCGTAAAGGCACTGGGATTGTACTTTTGAGTTCTACAACAAACAAAATTAAAAATGATTCAATAATACGTATTGATATTATACACATGCTAAATTCACAAAAGTTAACCATCGCACTTCTAAAATATACTCAGGGCCATAAATTATAATAAGGGGAAATGAAAAGAAAGTGTACATACTTCTATTATTAGAACATTAATCACTAAATGGAATAACAGTACTTTAAGATCTTCGATCGTTATAAACAATCACAACATAAGCAAAGACTGCAGACGTCATGATTAAGTTTAGAGATAGGAAAAGGTGATGCTACTCCGTGAGCTAGGTTCAAGCTAGGTGACCAATCATCATCATCAAATTAGTGCTCTTCCAAAAAAAGACCTACTTAGAATCAGGGACGGCGTTTGGGTATGGCGCGGTTGGGCAACCGCCCAGGGCGCCAACATGTAAAGGGGCGTCAGATCCTGTACGCTATATATTATTTACCTTTTAGTATTATTTTTAACCTGGCATGTAGGGGGCGCCATATAAATTACGCTCAGGGCGCTGCTATTACTAAAACCGCTACTGCTTAGAATAATAACAATCTTCCTGAGCTACTTATCTTAAAAGTCAGTTTTTGTTACTTTTAAGGGCTAATGAAATTATTTAGTTACTCTTCGTGTTTTCGTTATTTTAATAATTCATACGAAAAATAAATTTAAAAAAGTAGTGACATTACAAAAAAAAGATTGTGTGGTTTTATGAAACTAATGTAAAAGTGAAACTTGATCTATAACTATAAACTATAGACGCCGCCATCTTGGCCTCGGCTGCACTGACGTCAGCGTCACGCGACATGCGACACACATACCAAATGTTTGTTCAAACAGTTTACAAACTATTTTTTTATATGCATCGTACACAGTCTAGAAATAAATCATAAATTTAAAAAATCAAAACTTCAAATGTACAAATTAATACTACAATGTAAAAGTAAAATTATATCAATTCAGATAATTAATAATTAACTCGACGGGTATATCTGATATTATCACAACACAAAAGCAGATAGCGGTTTAAATACATGTTATGAAATTTCTCATAAAAACATTTCCAAATCGTTAGACTGAAGCAGTACAAGATGTATTTAATAATAGTTTTATGTAGTCAAACCCTACATAACTATTATTATTTCTACATAAGTAACTAGAAATAATTTTGAGTAAAATAGTACGTGTAATTTATTAATAAATATTGATTAGTTATATTCAAATATTATTTATGAAGAAAGCTTATACCATGTTTTCTTTAATTAACTAACTAATTTTAAATGGGGACTCAGAATTCGTACATGAAAACGTAAAAAAATAAAAAAAAATTGATAAAAATAAAAATTGATGAAGTAAAATGAAAATTTTGTAGTGCACTCACTAAACTATTTTTAGATATCGTTATTTTTTTCAATGATAGTAACAGAAACAGACAAAACATGTTTAGTGCTGTCAGATTAGTACGTACATGACATTTCTATAGATTTTTAATCTATTCCTTGAAAATTTTCCTTGACATGCTCGGACTAATCTGCAATGTCTAAAATGTTACATCTCTTTCCTTTTTGTTTCATTGGAAAAGGATAGCAAATACTTAAAATAAGTTTATTTGGCGCTCAGTAAAATTAGCCACCAATGTCGCCAACAAGCCGGATACGCTACGTGCTGGTTTTTGAACTAGAGCAACTAAACATGGAATATTAAAATTTCTATAATTTATTTCTATCCTATTTTTCTACTATTTCAGTTCAGTTCAGAATATCCAGGCACGATTTCGAGCACTGATTTGAAAAGACCTTATCTATTCACATAAAACATTATAAATTTATCAAAACTAACTGTTGCCCGCGTGGTAATTATTTTACGGGTTGAAAACTATATAATGTGTTAATCCAGGTTATCCGATATGTGTGTGCCAAATTCCATGAAAATCGGTTCAGCAGTATTTGCGTGAAAGAGTAACAAACAAACATACAAAGTTTCACATTTATAAATTATAATATCAGTAGGTCTAGTAGGATAGGACAAAATTAATTATATCATACACAGCACCGCCATCAAGGCCATGGGGGATATGACCCGCCGCCCTACGGAGGAGTGGTTAGGTCGAATAGTATGCTCTATTAGATTTGAACTCCTTAATGATCTTCACGTATGACCTCCTGACTTGTTGTTTGGATTCGTTCCGAAGTTCACCAACACCAATAATATTAACTAACATATAACATAAAAATGTAGTTTATCCAGATTCTTATTGTTATGTTGGCATTACTATACTATATACCGTAATATACTCACCCTTACATTTAAACAAATAAATAACACTTTAACTAAAAAAATTGTATAAAATGCCACTAAACTTTGACTAATTTTAATTAACACTTACGCTAAATTGAATAGTCATGAAAAAAAATCATCATCTTTTCTATAAAAGGCGTTACATCCTACTTTTTGCCTTCAGGTTTTTGAAAATAATATAAAAAGCAATTTTCTAGACGTTTTATTCCTGCCATCACTTTTTAAGAGGCATATAATGGCTGTGGCCGTTGACGGGATAGCGCCAGCTTTTGCCATCGACTTGTTCTGGTTTGAAGGATAAGGCAGCCGGTAAACTTACTTTTGCTCGAGACCCAAAATTCCGGCCTCTGGTTGGCAACGCTCTATTACCATCTTTGGTGTCTCTAGGCAGCGTGAACTACTTACCATCAGGAAATTCGTCTGCTTGTTTGCCTTCCAATGTCCTAAACAAATTATGTCATTCAAATAAATTCAAAAAATATAGAGATTTACTTACATGTAAACTGATAAATATGTAATATATAAATGTCCACCACTCCAAACGATTCATCACGAAGAGTTGTCTCTGCTATCTATAAATAATAACTTTTATATTGAGGTAACAGTTTATTACTTAAATGCGTAATTATTTTGTAACTTTTATCACAATCTTAAAACCACGAAATCGTAACTGACATGTACATGAATCATAAAATTAAGATAACATTGGTATACTCTTTCAATATTTCTTATTACTACTAGTCGCCCATTGGTCGAAATTCGACCATAATAAATTTTAAGATCTTGTTGATAATAACGCCATCTTTAATTCTCAAGACCAACTACTTTGTTTCTAAACTTTTTAGTGCACCATTTGTGATCTTTTATCGGTATCATCGACATATTTGTTTGTGTGTGTTAAATGCATGGCAGTGTGGGTAATGTTTTATTTATTGATTTAATGTACTTTATAAGCAATATTATTGAAAATATTAACGTTCTGCACTTATGCTACACATAAACTATAAGTGTGCTAAATTTTATGCTCCTGCGTCAGTGCAATTTTCGTGAAAAGGGGTCCAAAGTTGTGGCATCATGTATTATTATATAGATTACAATGGATGAAAGAAATTACTGCCCTCCGTGCGGAAAGTGTTGATTATCCTTCCGCTCGTACTGTGTCTAACAAATATATTAAGGTTCCATAGGGCAGAAAAATAGCAAACACCAGGGGCAGTAATTTTTTAACAACATAACCAATACATATTGTGATCTAAGGCTTTCCTTTTGAAAGCCTTAGATCACAATATGTATTGGTTTCGCCTTGGTCGACAATTTGTTTTTTTTTTGTGGTCTGAAACGTTTTCAATTTTTTTGCCCTTAGATATTAATAATTTTATAAATTACGCACCCTGCACACTTTACTGTGGCATAATGTGCCGTGAAAGCATGTTAAAAAAGATAAAGAACTTCTCTCGTTTTCGTAGAAATATAGATTTCTAAAACAGAATTCACAGCTATATACTCGCATAAATAATGTATTTTACTAAATTTTCTGTGTATTTTTTCGTAAGGGTTAAAAAGTATTTTTTTGAGGGTAGAGTAAGCCGCTAAGGATATTTACACAACGGTTTTTTTTTATGATATTGGAAGGCAAACAAGTAGACGGATTTCCTGATGGTAAAAAAATCCCGCCGTCTAGAGAAAGAAAGACTTATGTGAAAGATCAGCCAACAAGGGCTCTCCTGACGCTAAAAAATAACTGTGGGCTTAAAAACAGATGGTGTAGGTGTGTCAGTTTCCTGTGGCTGGGATGTTAGGCCTACAGTGCACGTCTACTGGTTACCATACCCTCCAAACCGGAACATGAAGAGGCATTATGGTGGCTAGAAAAGGTGAGGTAGTGGATACCACAGGTAAAATGCTGCAAAACACTCTACCACCAGTGGATGGGAGGCAGATGATCTATTCTACTCAAAGGACCCGGACCAAAACGGGAAAAAGGCTATTCCTGTCTTCAGATATCCACATTATTCTTATCCAGCTTAAACTTGAACTCTCTAACAATATGAGATATTTTTCTCAGAATTTATTTTGCTATTGGCCAAATTAACCCAATTTACTTTCTTTTCAGGTAAACTCTTAGACAAAAAGAAGTACAAAAAATTGCATCACAATAAAAGGTATTTAGCATCTTACTACAAAAAAAATAAACACTTGTTGAACACGTGTTTTACTAAACAGTGTCTAAAATTTGATTCTTAGCCAATAGCATGCTGACACCTACGTTATTTTTTTTAGATTAAAGATCATTGAACATTTACATGAGTCTTCAGATCGTAAGACACAAACGTGGGTTATAGACACCGTAAAAGTAACAGGTGCTTCGTTGACCTGAGGCCGGTATAGCAGGCCTTTTTTTTTTTTTTTTTGTAACGAGTGGAAATCC
>NJDD01000516.1:130897-164826 GCA_002245505.1 Calephelis nemesis
GTATGACTTCCGCGTATAGTCGGCGTACAGCTTCCTTAGGGCCTCCAAGGTTGGGTAGAAGGCGATGTAGTGCCCCCATTACTTTCTCAAGCCGAGGGACTAAGCGGATAAAGTGTTCCTTAAATTCCCATTTGCTGTCTAGAATTAGGCCCAGGTACTTCATATATCGACCAATTTGTACCTGAACTCCTGCAACTTCAAATGTGGAATTGGGTGGTTCCTGGTGCCTGGACAAGTTATGAAACCAAATCGCTTCAGTTTTATAGTTCAGTTCAGTTTTATAGTATAGTTCAGGTATAGCAGGCCTAATGTGCAAGTCAACTGGCTACCCTACCCTCCAGACCAGAATATGAGAGAGTCATTATGGCGGCAGGAATAGGTAAGGCGGTTGATGCCCATCCGGACAAGCTACCACACAGCACTCTGCCACCACGTCTAGCATGCTTGATTGAATGTCAATTTTAAAAAGTGTTTAAATAAACGGGCGTCTAAATGTATTTTGTGATAAGGCTGTTAGTGTTTATTAAATCAGATACGATTACTTTTGTATTTGTAGGTATTAAATTGTCACTAATTGGCTCATTTACATATACCTCATAAACAAAGAAAGCAGCAGGTGACGTACAACTACAAGTGAATTTGTCACGACAAATTAACAGTGTACATTGAATTTCAGTTGTAAACTGCAAGAGTTTGATACCGAAAATATGTTTTTTTTTTCTTTGGAAGACAGTTAGGTTAAGATGAAACTTCATATGAACCAGGAACGGAAAGGTAGTTTTAATAACCCCAAACGGAAAAAATAGGGTTTTATATTTGACGTGTCTGTGTATGTGCGTGTCTGTCTGAGATCTCATAACTCATCAAAGAGGTTCTTAGCTACATTATAAATAGGTTTTAATGAAAAATATGATACATATAAGTATATCACTTAAGTAAAAAAATGATTATCTTACTCTATATGACGATTACATTTTTAATTAAAATTCTGGTTTCTGTGGTTTCTTCATGTGTTTTTTTAAAATTTTCTAATAAAAACGGTAAAACTGCTCAGTTAATAATAGCTTTACCGCCCGTCAATTTGTGTGAATTAGTACATTCGACTAATCGTCAGTTACCTGGTTATACCTCTGCCTACCTCTTCGAGAATAAGAACCATTTTTACATCAAAATTCTCTTTTCAACCTAATCTAAAGTGTGTTGTTTACTATTTTATCGCAAAGCCAAAAGTGCGTGCAGGTATACTAATAAATGAACTTTACCTGTAATGTATTTAGAGGGTTTTGAACTTTAATTAACCCTTTGTAAATTTCCTCCAAATCCAATAAAGCTTAAAGGTCACATGATAGTGAAGCTTTATACGGAATATGCTTAAAGTTTTGGCATAATTTGCTTTACCAAACTATATATTACATATCTAATCTTTATATATATAATTCTTCTGTGAGTGTGTATGTCACTGAACTCATTCTAGACGACTGGACCGATGTCGATGAAACTTTTTGTATGTGTTCTAGGGAATTCGAGAATGGTTTAGATTCACAATTTGATCTCCTGGGAAATGGTTTTTTAATTATTTTTTTAATAATAAGTCGTTGTCGATTTTGGAATGTTTCACATCGGATCCGACAGACTGCGCTACTGTCGAAGCATTAATGTCAAGCGATACGAAGTTTGCTGGGTCAGCTAGTTATATATAACAATCAATGCCACTTTTCGTTGTAATTTTATAACTCAAGAACAGACTTACCTATCCAAACCAAATGTTTAGGCTTTTTTCGGACTATTTAGAACATGGTTTATGTGAAGTTTGCATAAAAGCGGTTCTTCGCTTCTTCAGTTATCAAATTTTTTGTAACAAATGAAATCAGTAAATGGCGGATCGTTCTGTTAATGGGTATTTTCCAGTCAAATTGAAACTTTTTTCAGTTGTTTTTTTCTTTTTTGTTTTGTTGTGTTACGTCATTCATATGGTAATTTTTTTGGACGTGCTTCGATTTAAGCAAATTATATATTTTTTTAATATTTCAGTTTATATGTAGCGAAGCAGGTACTCCGCTAGTTGATTATTTATTCATATCCTTTGTCCTGTTTAGTTTGACATTTTTAGACTGCAGTCTAGGTATGCTATTTTCAAAGATAAAATATTATCAATGCTAATTAACCTTAACCAATCAGTATGAAACTTTGTACACATACCACAAAACAACAAACACATAAAAAAAATGCAAAATTGATCCATCCGTTCAAGCATGCTGCGGACCACGAGAAATACGTACAAGCTGAACCGGCGAACTTCGTATCGCTTGATATTAACAGTTACTTATAGTTTGTCTAGATATAATAAAAGTGAGATTTTTCCCACTTCCCCTGCAATTTTCCTGGTTTTTCTATTTATGTGATCCTCTCCTGACACCAACAGAACAAAAAAAAGAACCATCAGGAAATCCGTCTGCTTACTTGGCTTTCAGTATCGTAAAAAAAGATATATATTTTGTAGATTTAACTATAGGTTGAGACGTGTGTTCCATACCGCTGGGTTATATAATATATAGCAGATACGTTTGCCGGGTCTGCTAGTGTGCATAAAATATTTACAAACGTAATTGACATTTACAGAAATATATTATCACTAAAACGTGTATGATTGGCAGTGAGAGACGTCTGTCTGTATGCAATGATACTGAGTTAGAAAGTGAAAGGAAATCAACTTTAATAACTATCAAATTAAATCGAAAACACTTATCCAAGCATGCAAACAAGTTACATGCATCAGAAGATACTATCTAACTATACTAACGAATAACTTTAATAATCTATCTAAGATAAGAGATAGCGCTAGTTTTGATCAATTAGTTACCAAGCGACCACTGTTATTTTTCAATAATTTTCAAAAATAACCTACCAACAAAGTTTTAATAGGCCTATCGCTGTCTATAGATAGTCATATTTTTAAATGAAGAAACACTTGTACTGTTTTACGTATCACTTATAATTTATTATTTTATAAATAGCCTACCGGTTTCGCTTGTGACAACATCATCAGTTGTCTTTGGTGTCTAAACACAATGTGTATTATGAAATCCGTCTCAGATCCTCGTACTCGTGTTTTGAGATATAGATTAGCCTGTAAGCTGTAATAGTTTGAATAAGAATAGAACGCAGTACGCCATATCCATTTCTTGCAATGTTGAGTAGAATCAATTTTAAACAATAAACACACACCAAATGAAAGTAATTGAGATCTAAACTCGTTTTAGTAAGAATAATGCGAAGCACGCAAATTACATTTCTTGTTATGTTTAATTGAATAAACTTTAAACGATACACAGACGGCAAACGAACGAGGCTTACAGTATAAGTCGCAAACTCATTAAAACTACGCCTACTTGAGTCGCGTATTAAACGAGTATTTCCTTCCGAACACATTTCCCTCCCTATAATTATTTGGATGACTTGAAATTCTTTAAGCTGACAATATTTATGTAGGTATTAAATAGAAGTGTAAGTTAAGAATTGATGTAATACTTTATAAAATATAAATACTAGTGGTCGCCCATTGGTCGAAATTCGACCATAATAAATTTTAATATCTTTATACTTTGTTTCCAAACATTTTAGTGCGCCGTCTGTGATCTTTTATCGCTGTCATCAACATAATTGTTTGTGTGTGTCAAATGCATGGTAGTGTGTGTAATGTTTTATTTATTGATTTAATGTAGGTACTTTAAAAGTATTATTATTGAAAAATATTAGCATTCTGCACTTCTCCTTCACATAAACTATAAGTGTGCCAAATTTTATGCTCTTGCCTCCGTGCAATTTTCGTAAAAAGGGGTCCAAAGTTTTGGCATCACGTATTAATATATAAATAGTTTATTTTGTAGGTAGAAAACTAAACTTGAAATATGTAAAAATATTATATTACAAAAATTAATAATAAATATCAAAAGTACAAAGTACCTTTCGAAAGGAACTAAATCTAAACAATTACATTAACATTATATAATCAAAATGTTTTTTGACATATTTCAAGTTTAGTTTTCGCCACTTGCACGTTCCTGGTTTAAGCATTTAACACTGAGTTAACGTCTAACTCGAGTTAAATCACCTTATAATTGACAGTTTAACTCAATGTCAAATGTAACCCGGGAATGTGCAAGTGGCCCTAAGTAAAGCAAGGTTTGACTTTGACTCTATAAAGATTTACTTTTGAAATTTTTGGTGCATAGCCTTCGTAGGTCCTGGTTTCCTGTCCATAATTGACCATATGCCTTCCTGACAGGCAACTTGTGAAAGGCTAGACAAAAACACTTGCATAGTTGGTCTAACGTCCCAGCCACAAGACATCGACGCTATGGTGTCTGTAGACTATGTTTATATCTTACTATCGGGAGAGCCGTATACTAATTATAATAACAAGGTCTTTGTATGAATATATTCCTATTCCTGCCACCATAACGTCAGCGCTTACCGTTGATGTGATCCAGTTCGGAGGATAAGGTAGCCGGTAAACTTACTTTTGCTCGAAACCTAACGCCCCGGCCTCAGGTTGGCAACGGAGAGTAAATGATGTGCAGAAAGCTAAGCAGGGCTGCAAGGATCGTGATAATTGCCACTCGATACACTCAGCCTACCCGTTGATTCACTGGACTTGGCGTGAAGATATGTATGTATGGTAAGCTCCTTTTTTCCCTCCTAAAACACTGTCAATTAATTTGTTTTACCGATATCAGTTTCCACATTCTCTGGGGTATAACACGATCTAGAAAATTGGAACTAGGAAGTTTGTTCTTAAATTTCAAAATTACCCATAAAACGTAGATCATGGCGGAGCTGGTGGTTAGAAGTACGCCATGTTGTGTTTACAAACAATTCCCTGATGCCATACAAGGAAACAAGAACGCAGTGCTTTGTTGTCGCCGGCGCCGCCGTATTTGGCGAGTCGTGGTTAGGGCTACCACTTCATATATCTCTGCTAATTTTAGTGAAACCTTTTCGATCGAAAGCTTACAGTAACTTCCTCAAACACCAAACAAGGAGGTTCGAAGTAGTGGTTTGGCTGTTTAACTTTCGTAGTGATGGGTAATATTCATTTTCTAGGTTTGGTGATTATTTGGCATTTTATATTAATTGATAAAGGTACCGCTCATGAACATATAAAAAACAAGTAATTATTGTGTTATATAGTACTTAAAAGCTATTTTTGTTTAGTAGCAGCTCCGACGAACTTTGTTCCACCCGTTTGTAGGGAAAAAATAAAATGACGTTTTTCCAGTTGAATGGGATAAAAAGTACCCTGTCGGTCTCCTAGTTTTAAGCTACCTACCAATTTCCAGCCAAATCGGTTAAGCCGTTCTTGAATTATAAATAATGTAACTAACAAGTATCTCTTTTATATATATAGATTTATCAATTTATGCACGAGTTATCATTATGTCTTTTGATAAGTCAAATCTTAAAAAAATCCCTTGTTTTTGGTTTCATGCGAGTGTGTTTACTTAATAAGTTATTTCGTATTTTCATCCAAATATACTAAACATAGTGACGTATAATACTTTCGTATAATAAGCACACGTAAGCTCGTTTTCATGAAATCTTTTGTATTCTGAAATAGAATTTTGAAACACAAACGTGATATGTGGTAACCCTATATTCTAGTCTGGCCGCAGTGATAACCGCATCCGCAACTTATCTCGGTGCGGCATAATTGATGTGCTTGAAGATACAACACTAAGAGATAATATTTTTACATAAATATTAACTAAACAAAGGACTGGTTGCCTTTATATAAGACGCTTTGTTCTAAATATCAGGGCTAATAGGTTTAGTAATTGATAAAGCGACAAGTAATATATAAATAAATAGCCCTGGACAAGTTACACAAATTGAATCTAACCCCAAAGCAAGCAAAATATATGCTTGTGTTATGGGTACTAGTCAAGGATACTAATACATGGAAATACTTAAATAGATATCAGAATAAATGTAATAAACACCCAGACCCGGAAATGCAGACATCTAAATGTTCACACAAATGCCTGCCCCCGTCTGGAATAGAACCCGAGCCTTGCGGTTGGTCAGTGTAGTTACTAGTTAGACGTGTACGCTAGACACTCGACCAACAAGACGGTCGAATAAATAAATAAATATCCCTGGACAAGATACACAACATTTTAATCTAATCCCAAAGTAAGCAAATTAAATGCTTGTGTTATGATTAGACGATGAAAATTACATATAGAAATACTTAAATATACCTGTCGCCTCTGTGGTCTAGCGGTCCGGGTGTTGGACTTGACTGCATGAGGTCCCGGGTTCGAATCCCGGGTCGGCCAACGGAAAGAAAATTGGATTTTTCTAATTTTCTAATTACAAAATTTTGGTCGGGACTGGAAATGTGCCCGGATGGCGATAGGCTTGCCACCTATCACACTGTGGGACTTGGTGTCTTCGGCTAGTCGTGGGTGCCTTGGTTGTGCCTCTGCCTACCTCTTCGGGGATATGGGCGTGAAGATACTTTTTTAAATATACCTAAATTCTAAATATCACGATCTGGCAGACCTGTCTGGCTTCCTCTACATTCATTACCTTTACATACAATCACGCCTACGATTTCGGAGATTCTTGACATTACCCTCGGATAATCTCCGATCGATAGCTATAATAATATGATGTGTGGGTAATCCAACGCCCTGGAAATCTACTGGATCTTGTCGAATAGAAAGTAAAAAGTGCAAAATTTGACCTACTCGTTGGTCGAGTGGCTAGCGTACACGCCTAACTACACCGACTAACCGCGAGGCTCGGGTTCGATTCCCGACGGGGACAGGCATTTGTGTGATGAACATTTAGATGTCTGCATTTCCGGGTCTGGGTGCTTACGGATTTCCTGATGGTAAAGAATTCCCACCGCCTAAAGACACCAAAGGTTGTAATGGTGCGTTGCCAACCTGAGGCCGGGATGTTAGTCCGATGATGGAATATACCAAATAAATAGATGATATTTATACTTCTTTTTCAGAAAGGTACATCACTAGTCGATTTTTGCGCTTTTCTCTTCTAGTTTTTCTCCGATTAATCTATTTGTTTTTTTTTTAATCTAAATGGTAAAATATATTTAAAAATTTGAAGAATTATGACATTCATATCGCCCGTGTTGGTCCAGGTCCTTTGAGTAGAATATACCATCGCCTCTGCCAGGCCGCAAGGAAGCCAGGAAGAGACGGGCACAGCTTAATATAATCAGTCATTACCAAGGCCACTAGTTTTAGAGTGCTTTCTTCTACTTTAAATTTCTACATTCATATTTACTACTACATTTTCCTGCCACCATAATGACTCTGACTCGGGAGAGTAAGACAGCCGGTAGACTTGCTCAATAGGCCTAAAATTCCAGATAAAAGACAGCGTCGCACCTGTAATATCTATGGTGTCTATAAGCCACGATTGTCTCTTACCATAAGGAGAGTCAGGTCTTTGATGACCACTTACATTAAAAATATCCTAAGGGGCAACCTTACGAATTGATCGAAGCAGCTAGTTTACATATAAAAGTATCTTCACGCCCGAAGAGGTAGGCAGAGGCACAACCAGGGTACCCACGACTAGCCGAAGATACTAAGTCCCACAATGTGATAGGTGGCAAGCCTATCGCCAAACGGGCACGTATCCAAACCCGACCAACATTTTTTTTTATTAGAAAATTGGAAAAACCCAATTTTCTTTTGCTGCCCGACACGGGATTCGAACCCAGGACCTTATGCAGTCAAGTCCAACAACTGAACCGATAGACCACAGGAGCGACAATACATTTAAAACTTCTCTGTATACGAGTGTATGAATGTATGAGTACACATCGCAATTTGTTAATTATGAGTGAATTAACCCTTTGATGAGGTTGTGTGATGCAACAGTTAATGGAACATCCTCGACCTTTGCGGTTTCGACCTAGTTGCGCACGCGCAGATGTGCACGCACAATCAATTTCTTGTGGTCCTGCTTGCGAGGTGTGAACTCAACCTTGGCTAATTCGAGAATGAATAATATACTTAAATTGTTTTTTTTTGTAATGGGAAGGCAAAAGAATAAACACAATGAATCCTCAACCTGCAACATCAAACTGGGACAGACTTACATAAATAAATTTACTGACTCGGGAGTTATAAAAGTAAAATAAATAAAAGTAAACTCGATACCAATACGAGCGTGTCACTGCTAAACCGTCACTAACACCGTGACATCTGGCAAAGTCTACCACCTTGCCAGATGTCGCGGTGTTAGTGACGGTAAGCCTATGCTCACCTTTAACAAACAGTCTCGTTTGAAAACAGATGGTCTATCCTGCAACTGAGCCCGGATAAACACGGTGGAAAAATGCAAAAAAAATTAATAATGCACTTCTACCAAGTGCTGATCATGGATATAACTCTAAAGCCCACCTTGGGCTAGTGTTATAACTATGAAAAACAGTCTATCTTTGAAAGTGTCGGAAAAGCCAGTCTTATTTAATTTAATTAGTATGTAAATAATGAATCGTGATATAGGACATTGCACCTCCGCTTGAGCTCTACCTGTTATCGGCTCAGCAAACGCACCTTATCTACCAGCTATTGTCAAACGTAATAAAACTGACTCATTGTGTAACTACTACGTAATTTTATGTGATTTGTACCAAATAGAAAGAAAAACATCTGTGAAAGAATATAGTAACGTGTTTAAAATGTGTTCGAGTGTTTACTAGCCTTATGTCTGTTAAGATATTATGTAATGATGACGTTGATGTTTTTGAGGTAAGATAATACTATATTTATACAGTTTTTACAGCCTTAGCCTAGCAACTTGCATGGTTGGAAGTGGTTTTGAGGTTAAAGGTTATACTTGAATGGTATTTCTCCGAAAATACAAATCGAAAAAATCAAACCTTTTATTGTAATATGTAGAATTTGAACCAAGTACTGATCTTAGACTAATAAAAAAGTATTTTATTGGTCTGAGGTATTTACTGATGATTTGTCATTTATTTTTAAGTTTCATTTGTCATTTCATTTATTCTGGGACCGGCTAAGACCTTTTGGCCATGCTGCCATGTCTTCCGTATTAATAAATTCTTTGTCATGTTATTTATATTTAATTCACTTTAAAAGTTTCATTTAAATGACTTGAGTAAAGCAGTTTTGTGAGATTCGGTGGCGACGAGGAAATACACGATACATTAATTTCTTCATAATTATTTCGCCTGTGAACTTTAACTTAACAAAATCGAACTAATTAATTATCATACCAATTAATCAATTTTACTATGATTATAACGAAGTTTGTTAATTACGAAAAAATCACAATAGCGCCAAAACTCCTTTCATTTTTATTAATTTGGCCCTTTTTTGGACAGGCTAAGTTCTTTAGGCCATACTGCCCCATTTTTCGTATTATTTAGCTTTTTCTTGTCTTTCATTTTCAAATCATGTTTTCAATTTCTTTTATAAAAAATCTTGTAACATCATAAAAAGTTTTTCACGTTCTTGGGTAATATGATGGTCTATTCACTCATCTAGTAAGATTTGGTGGCAACGAGGATTTATATGATGTGCTAATTTCTTTATCAATAGGTACGTCAGTTGTTCCCTTTATCTGAGCTAAATTGGACAAATGCCAGCATTGACTAATTTTACTTAATTGTACACGAAATTCAATAACTACAAAAAACTACAGCCAACAAAACATATTGAAGTTTTTTTTTTTAATTTAGGGATTTAATTTAGGGATGAGAGACACCAAAAGATGGTAATGGTGCGCTGCCAACCTGAGGTCAGGATGTCAGGCCTCGAGCAAAAGTAAGTTTACCGGCTACCTTACCCTCCGAACCGGAACACGTCATGACGTTATGGCGGCAGGAATAGGTAAGGCGGTGGTACCAATCCGGGCGAGTCGCTGCGAAACTCTACCACCTAGTCAGATGTCACGGTGTTAGTGATGATAAGCCTACGCTCGCCTTTTACGAGCTGCCTGGCAAGAAAAGCAGATGGTCTATTCTGAAAAGGAGCCCGGACCAAGACGGGGAAGTTTACCACAACATCAATATTAATGAGAAGACACGGCTCTCAATGAAATGGTAAAAACTTTCAGCAGGCAGTTGTAATATGTTTTCGTCTTATTCATAATTTATCATGCAGAAATCTATTTAGTATTAACCTAGTAACCGCGTAACATACAAAATAAAATTTAAAAAAAAAACATATTCAAATTGTAACCTCCTCTTTTTTGAAGTCGGATAAATAAACCACACTAAGATTTGACGTGTCCCTTACAGCAGACACAAGAACATTCTGAGACATAAAACAACTATATTTGGCACTCCATGGTTTATTTCAGTACGCTGCGGTCGTTGTCTTGTGTTTCAAAATTTAAATTTACCCACGCCATCACCTTTAGCTTTATATTTAGGCTAGCTGTTTACCGGCTTCGTCAGCGTAGAATACATACAAATAAAATTCTGCCCAACATTATAATCTTTTGGGGCTTGATTTTTGAAATACAGTAGCATTCGTTTGTATTCGGCTACTAAAAAAAGTAAGTAGTTAAGACGTGAAATCGTAACAGACGTTCGCATTAGAATAACATAATATGTAGGTGTTATTTTATTCGATAAGATAACGAATAAGTGTACGGCTGCTGTAAAGAGCAGTGGTCTTTAGACACCATAGAAGTTATAGGTATTGTGGCCGAGGTGTTAGGCTTATTATTCTGCATGTCTACTGGCTACTCTCTCACTTCAATCCTCAATCGCCTCTGGTTTAGTGGATCAGTTGTCGAACTTGACTGCGAGAGGTCCCGGGTTCGATTCCCGGGTCGGGCAACTAAAATAAATTGGGTTTTTTTCAATTTTCTAATAAAAAAACGTTGCTCGGGATTAGATATGTGCCCGGTTGGCGATAGGCTGCCACCTCTACCTCTCACAATGTAGGACTTAGTGTCTTCAGCTAGTCGTGGGCGCCCTGGTTGTACCTCTATTCTGTATTCCTACAATGGAATCCCCCAAAGTGGCGACGATGCAAAGTATTTTACAATATTATTGGCAAGTCTCAAAAGACCCAGTAGATTTTTTTTTATGATATTGGAAGGCAAATAAACAGACGGATTTCCTGATGGTAAGAAATTCCCGTCACCTAGAGATACCTAAGGTCGGAATGTTGGGCCTCGAGCAAGAGTAAGTTTACCGGCTACCTTACCTTCCGAACCGGAACACGTCATGACGTTATGGCGGCAGGAATAATTAAGGTGGTGGTACCAATCCGGGTCAGTCGCTGCGAAACTCTACTCTACTCTGTACATGAGTGATGTATATATTTGTCTTCCACCTTTCCACTACAATAACATACAAGTACCTGTTTAAAGTTTTGCTCCTCACTCGCGCATTCCCCCTGCCTCTGTAGCTTCAGTGGTCACAGTGATGGAGAGTTGGATAGTTGGTAGCTTCATAATAATCTATCCAAAATATAATAATCTATAATAATAATAATCTATCCATATAATGCAGGCCGCTTCCATCCGGTCGACGTGGAAGTCAACGGGGGAGGCCTATGTTCAGCAGTGGACGTCCTATGGCTGAAATGATGATGATGATGATGATCCATATAATAATCTAACACTTTCTGTCAGTCCCACTCTTTCTCGGATCTCACTATTGCGAATGCCATAAACAAGCGTAACATCACAATTTTATAACATCAAAAGTGTAACTATTATTCACCCAAGTGATAAATTTCATCTGGCATATTTTGATTTCTGCCTTCATTGTTAAATCAAACAACATACCTTTAAGGGATTATTAAAAGCCCATTATCCTGAAGGGTAAACGCTAAATCCTTATTAATCATATTACTGCGGATTTCTCGTGGGATTCTTCATTGTGTATTCATATAAATCTAATCAGCGTATGTTTGTATTTATTCATATGTCTTTGAATTTCTATTAAAATTATTAGTTATGTTGTAACGATGTTTTGATAGATTCTATACTTCTTATCGTCGGTGCTTGATGGAATTCCATTCTTGATGCAATTTATTTAGAAACACTTGTACTTTCCACAATATATTTTATTATTTTTATGATTTAGCCAACCGGTTTCGTTACCGGTAACCGGTTGTTATATAGCCCTGATGATGCTTGTATGGCGAAACCGGTTGGCTAAATCATAAAAATAAAAAAAAAATAAAATATATTGTGGAAAGTACAAGTGTTTCTAAATAGATTGCATCATTAACTATGTTTTGCTTATATTCTCTATAATATCATTCATGTATAAATTTGGTAATAAGCGATATGTCTGCGTCTGTCGTATACGATAAAAATGTATATCTGTGTATTTTCCTATAATATTTAAGTAAGTTAATTAGTATCTTTTAAAACCAAATTTTCTTTTTGTTGTCCGACCCAAGAATCCAACCCAGGACCTCATTCACTCAACTCCAATGGCTGGACCCCTAGACCACAGACGCGATCTTTTATTTAAAAATGAATCCTTGTATGATAGGCATAGCATTACGCGCAAATGGATGGACCAATTTTGCTATCCCCGAAGAAGTAAGCAGAGACACAACCAGTTCACCCACGACTAGCCGAAGACACTAAGTCCCACAATGTGATAGGTGGCAAGCCTGTCGAAAACCGGGCACATATCCAATCCCGGGCAACATTTTTTGTTAATAAATTGAAAATAACACATTTTATTTTGTTGGCCGTCCCGGGAATGGAACCAGGGACCTCATGAATTCAAGTCCAGCACCTGGACCGCTAGACCACAGCATAAACTATTTACATCAAAACCCTTTCAACAACTATTTTTCTTTTTAACGCAAGGGCTGTTTTACAGACTTAGGGGAAGGTTGCTATGATTGGACCACTTAAATTGAGCAAGTAATTTCTCATGAAGTATCATCGAAAAATGAAAACCATTTGTAGGGATGTGATGCTGTTTATGCAAATTAATGGTATATAAATTATTGGTAATGAAAGTTGACAGGTTTTAGAAATATACTAACATAACTCTTCAATGAGGAGTTGCTTTCTTTGGACCACCGTTACCTTGAATGGACCACTAAGTTGCCATGATTGGACTTAGAAATATTTGTATTAACGGTCCAATGAAGGTGACTAAGTGAAACACAATATAAAAAATATTTTTTTATTGAATAAGTAGTTTTTGTAACAGTCATAATATTTTACTTCTTCGAAAGCTTTTTTGTTTTTCCCGTTCAATCTTCTTTTTAATGTAGCTTTTGGTAAATCATGGATTCGACTCGCTTCGTTTATTCCAAGAGTTTTTTAAATACTAGTTTCATTCCAACAATAACATTTCTCTTTTCTTTTTCTGCCAACATTCTGAAATATAGAAATAATGTCTAATTGTAGCAAAAAGTTAGGTAAGTGTCAAATACGTTAAATAATAATATACCTACACAATACGAAAATCTTTAGGTTTTTATTGATTTTGATATTGTATTTCCGATATTGCTGCAGTTTACATACATATATTTAATTTTTTTTTATGAGTATCAAGAAAATGTAAATGAAATTCACAAAGTCAAAAACATTTCTTAGGATTATACTAAGTGAAAATAGGTAATTCATTAAGTTTTTTTGATTAGACTGGTCCAATAGTGGCGTCACCATAGTGGTCCATTGATGGAAACTAGGTATATAAACAGAACGAAAGCAGGTATTAAAAATCGTGCAAAATTTGTTACAAAACTTCATAGTATATGTGAGAACAGATAAATTTGCTATTTGATATAATAAAATCATCAAATATGAAGAAATACAATACTACTTACATCATTTTTTTGATGGCACGGTTTTTATATTACGGTCACCGCTAACACATATACTTCCGTCACTACTTACCACGCGTCGCGAGCGCACTGAGGTTTAGCGGGGGGGCAAGGGGATCAGTACTCTTGCCTATGAACACATTCAACTTCCTGTGACATGCATAGTTTTTGAAAAAATTAGGTGGTCCAATGAAAGAGCCGGTCCAATGATCGCAACCTTCCCCTATTAGCGATAAGACTGCCTTGGCATAGCAAATATTAGTTTTTAACAACAAAGAATTTACAAACGTCGAAATGTATTTTATTGGAAAGATTTAGCATTAATTAATCCCACATTAGGTGTTTTAAATATTAATTTTAATTAATATTTTATTGGTGTGATTGCATTAATCATTTAATCGCCTCTGGGGTCTAGCGGTGCAGTGTTGGACTTGACTTGACTTGACTTGAGGTCCCAGTATCGATTCCCGGATCGGGTAACAAAAAGAAAATGTGGTTTTCCAATTTTCTATTAAAAAAATTTTTTTGATGTGTGCCCGTTTGGCCATAGGCTTGCTACCTATCACATCTTCGGCTAGTCGTGGGTGCCCCTGGTTGTGCATCTGCCTACTCCTTCGGGGATATGGGCGTGAAGATGATGAAAGATTAATTTATCCAATAAAACCTATTCCTTTTATTCAAAAATAATAGATGTAGGTGTGCTGAGGTAATATTAATAGAGGTATTTAAAATGTGAAAGTAAAGTTGTACGAAAATTATAAAATGAGAAATTTACGATGTTGTTAATATTTCATCGTAAAGGTATTATTAATTTTACGTTTTCTAATGAATATACAAAGTATAGGTATTTTAAATATTATTTATTGTAGTCTTTATTGGGTATGTGTTTAGTGTATAATTTTTATTTATAAGAAACAAGAAAAGGCTATCATCATTAGCATTGAAAATATATTAGGATCGGCAAATATTGATTTTTGCGATTGTTTTTATGGAGCTCGCCAAACCCAGTTGCAAAATATTTTTTCTTTTATTAGAAACAAATAAAAAAAAATAACGTGCAGGCTTACAGTTCACGCCACCTTCTTTCTTTCATTTTCATTTTTTATGATATTGGAAGGCAAGCAGACGAATTTCCTGATAGTAAGAAATTCCTGCCGCCAAAGGTAATGGTGCGTTGCCAACCTGGCCGGGATGTCAGGCCTCGAGCAAAAGTAAGTTTACCGGCTACCTTCCAAACCGGAACACGTCAACGGCAAGCACTGATGTTATGGCGGCAGGTATAGGTAAGGCGGTGGTACCAATCTGGGTGAGTCGTTGTGAAACTCTACCACCTAGTCAGATATCACGGCGCTAGTGTAAGCCTATACTCACCTTTTACGAGCTGCCTAGCACAGGAAGGCAGATGGTCTATTCTGCAAAGGAGCCCGGACCAACACGGGGAAATACAACAGTTTGTTTACACTACGAAAGTCATGGCCATTATAAATGTGAATTTCATTTGTAATGATGAACTCATTTAGTAGGTACTCAAAACTATGGTACCTATAGGTACCACCAGTATACCAGTAGCTCAAATAGTTTGACGATTCGTCGGCTTGAGACAAAAGGTTCAAATCCCGTCTGCGGCGAATTTTTTGTTTCTTTAAAATTTATAGAAATTTAACCTAACCACAGGACTAGTGCTAAAATAAAAAAAACTTAAATATCGCCTCTGTAGTCTAGCGGTTCAGTTGTTGGATTTGACTGCATTAGGTCCCGGGTTCGAATCCCGGGTTTGGCAATAAAAAGAAAGATTGGGTTTTTCCAATTTCCTTATAAAAAAGTTGCTCGGGATTGGAGATGTGCCCGGTTGGCGATAGGCTTGCCACCTATCACATTGTGGGACTTATGGTCTCCGGCTAGTCGTGGGTACCCTGGTTGTGCCTCTGCCTACCCCTTCAGGGATATGGGCGCGAAGATACTTTTTATTACCTTTTTAAAAATATCTTTTCATACTAACATGGCAGTTTCAAAGATTTAACACCACTCTTGAGGATTCATAAAACTCGTAATATTAATCGTCTGAACCCAAGAGTTAAATAAATAACTGGCTTGGGAAAAATATCAAAAGAAGTAACTCAAAAGCCAGTGAAAGCAATGTAAAATATTGTTTAGTAGGTACCCCAATTGTCAATGAACGCAGACGACTGCATCCAAAATGGCGGACGATCAATTGTTGCCATGGCAACGCGTGGTTCACTCAGCTGGTCTGAAATCCTGAAATGTATCACTGAAACCATAACACCACAGCCTTGAATAGCTTTTTGCTTAACCGAAAGAGACAAATATACATTGGATATACAAACGTGGAAGTTAGAGGGAGAAAGAAATGTGAGAATTGAATACTATCGCTTTTAGGCGTCATAATAGAATTTGAGGTTTTTTTTTAAATGACTTTTAAATATATTTTGCGCGACTAGCTAGATAGAGAAGTAATGTATATCGTGTCTTTGTCAGTAATAAAACTAATTTTATTATTTTTTTACTGCCAACATCAATGGGTTTATTATTTTTTCTATAATAATATGATGAAATGAAGGCCCTCAATCAGACACATAGCTAAGGTATTAATGGGGTTCAGATGAAACTACAACTTGCTCTTTTACCACTTCCTACTACTGTCTATTACTTTTTTTATGATATTAAAAGGCAAATAAGCAGACGGATTTCCTGATGGTAGAATTTCACGCCGCCTAGAGACACCAAAGGTGGTAATGGTGCGTTGCCAACCGGAGGCCGGGATCTTAGGCCTAGAGCAAAAGTAAGTTTACCGGCTACCTAACCCTCCGAACCGGAACACGTCAACAGCAAGCATTGACGTTACGGCGGTAGGATTAGGTAAGGCGGTGGTACCAATCAGAGCGAGTCGATGAAACTCTACCTCCTAGTCAGAAGTCACGGTGTTAGTGACGGTAGCCTATGCTCGCCTTTTAAGAGCTGTCTGGCAAAGGGAGGCAGATGGTCTATTCTGCAAAGGAGCCCGGACCAACACAGGGTCTTCGACTATCTCCGTTTTAAATTTCATCAAAATTGGTTTAGCGTTTTGCTGGGAATGCGTCACTAACTGATGTTCGCATTATTGCTATCGCTATTCACGATAGAACGTCAAATTTAATAAATTATCTTCTATTTTTATATTTCCTTCGAAGTACGTAATTGCCAAAGTCTGGCTATGTAGGTGGAAAATCCGAAGGCGTGAATTTAATACAAAAATGTCTTTTAAAGATCAGTATCTTGCAACCTTTTGAATTTGTGTGGTTTAGCGGAAAACAATAAATTCTATTTTTAAAAATCTAAATCTGACACACGTTCATCACAGATGGCGCACTAAAAAGTTTGGAAACAAAGTAGTTGGTCTTAACAAATTTTAATATCTTCTTCTTAATAAATTTAATAAACTTCGTCTTAATAAATATCAACAAGATATTAAAATTATTTAGGTCGAATTTCGACCAACGGGCGAACACTAGTGACATTTTTCGGGATAAAAACTATCCTAGGTATGTGTTAATCCAAGTTACCTTCTGTGTGTGTATCAAGTTTCATGAAAATCGATTCAGCATTTTTTGCAAGAAGAAGTAACAAACAAACAGACTTTCGCATTTATAGGGCTAAGTAGCTGTTGTCTGCAATTTCGAACATACTTTGAAGTGACTTTCCGAGGTTAATATTAGAAATAAGGTTTTTTATCCATAAAAGAATACTTACTTGAAATTGACAATAACTATAAGCTACACAACTACACAAACGTCGGTAAAAATTCGTTAAGAAGTTTTTGGGTGATAAGTAAATAAACAAACTGACAAAAAATAACCCTCGTTTTGAATTCTGTATTAAAAACGTAGCAGTCATTGTTTTTTTTTTAATAGTACAGATTTCGTTTTATTACAATTTTAATATTATCGTTATACCTAGAGACTTATTTCGGCTTTTATTGGCCCACAAGACCAATACTCACGACAAAAGAGGAATGTTACAAATGTTTCACGTTTGTATGTGTTTGTCTGTCTGTCCGTGACATCACAACTTCTAAACGATTGGACCGATTTCTTTTTTTGATGATGATTTTTAGCTATAGTTTATGGAAATCGGTCCAAGTATTCACTTTTAAACATACTAAGTAAAACAGTTAATTTTTTTTATGATATTGGAGGGCAACAAGCAGACGGATTTCCTGATGGTAAGAAATTTCCGCCGCCTAGAGACATCAAAGGTGGTAATGGTGCGCTGCCAACCTGAGGCCGGGATGTTAGGCCTAGAGCAAAAGTAAGTTTACCGGCTACCTTACCCTCCGAACCGGAACACGTCATGACATTATGGCGGCAGGAATAGGTAAGGCGGTTGTACCAATCCGGGTGAGTCGCTGCGACACTCTACCACCTAGTCAGGTGTCGCGGTGTTAGTGACAGTAAGCTTTCGCTCGCCTTTTACGAGCTGCCTGGCAGGAAAGCAGATGGTCTATTCTTCAAAGGAGCCCGGTCCAACACCAATATTTGCCTCTGCCAACCTTTTTGGAGAATTAGTACCTATTTCTTTTTAAGTATATTTTTTTACACTTACTTCATTCAGCTTTAGACCAATTAAAACCATCGAGTTTTATTTCATAGTAGCTGTCAGACAAAATTTGTTTCTCCCGTTTTCCTAGTAAAATTAAAATGTTGTCTTTCCTAGTTTCCTCGCAGTTTTCTCCGTTTTCTTATCTTTTAAACCTTCCCTGGACTTTAGCAAATAATTTAAAATCATAATTAGCAAAATCGGTTCAGCCATTCTTGAGTTTTAGCAAGACGAACGAACAACAAGTGATTTTTAAATATGTAGATAAACGTTACCAAAAGAGAATTAATATACAGACAAAAAAGGTACATAAAATTAATAGAAGTCAAGGCATTAAATTAAATAAATTAAACATTAAATAAATGTATTCATGTATTCATGTACACTAAAATTATGGGTAAAATATATGTATTTACACAAAAACTATTAATAGGTATACAAATGTAATATGTGCACGAACATAATTCCTTGACAACTCCCTATTAAATACCGATTACTAGGTTATAAATAAGCTTTAGTTACTCGGTATTTAAACAGGTTTATGTCCCATTATACAAAGGAATTGTCCATAGATAACATTATGGGAATAACTTTTACTGAAAGTTATTCCGATAATATTAGCAACAGCAAATTCATATCATTCGGATGGCGATAAATCTCTCCAATATTCGAAATTGCTCTCCACAGAACCTAATATTACAATGATCGGAGCATAACCGATATCCGAATACGGATAGCTTTGCTAGTTCAGGATTATATGAATTGTTCTGATCCAAATGAAATATTGGGTTTGACGGATAAGGAACAATACTTGTTTGTGGAAGAAAAAATCCTACATAAGCCATGTTTATGGAGTTTCGTAACTTTATTATGAATCGACTCCAAAAAAAAGTTCTCAATTCGACTGTCTTTTCTTTATTGAAGTGAAAACTTCTTTAGCGGCTTTGCGCACTTTTTTGGAATGGGTGAAAACTTCTAAACTCGCGTCAGGACCCGTGACCTAGTCAAAAATTCGTAAGACAGCACAGGGCGCTTGCGCGAATGTTCGTGTTGTCATGTTTGTGTACGATAGCGCAAGAAATGAATATTGTATTCAACCACATATTTATAGTACCTACTTTTATACTAATAATAAAAGCAATTCGTACAAAATTATTCCCTGACCTAACTAAACTTTGTTTGCACGCTTTGATTTTTTCGTAGTCGTTCTTTTTTTAGGACCCTATCGGCGGATTCATTTGCTATCTTTGGAAAAAAATTACCAAATCTCGATTTGATATGTAATGAAATAGTTGGAGACGGTTTTTGCAGTTTTACTGCCCATCATATTAGGATTTAGGATAATTTGTGACGTCTAGTATTAGATGCATTTTTATATTTTTAAGAGCACCATTAAACAGTATCTCACTAAATCTTGTTCCATACTTTAAGGTTGCCTGGAAGAGATCGCTGCCTTGGCGATAAGGCCGCCTTTGTGTATCTTCTTAGTGTAAGTTATTTTAATATATTTGTGATTTATTTGTATTTGGTGCACAATAAAGATTTATTGTATTATATTGTCTCTACTAACCTCATACTAACTTTCAACATTTTAAGAGTTTACTCACCACTGGGGCTATAACTTATTCCCAAGCTATTAAACTTGAAAGCCGAGTGTAGGTTAACGATACAACGTTTATATTTTAAACTAGTAGATGTTCCGGCGAACTTTGTTTTACCTTTTTTTGAAACCTTTTTTATTTTATACCTTCTTTATTTTATATAGGAAAAATTCAAATGTTTTTCTTAGTTTTCTCGCAGTCGAACGAGATAAAAAGTATCCTATGTCCGTCTTCTGGTTCTAAGCTACCTCTTTATCAATTTTAATAAAATAAAAATAATAATATTTTATTTAACAATGTATTACCTTCACGCCCATATCCCGAAGGCAGGACAACAGAGACACAAGCAGGGCACCCACGACTAGCTGTAGACACTTAAACCCACAATGTGATAGGTGGCAACATTTTTTATTATTAGAAAATTGCAAATCCTAACAGCCTTTTTGAGGCCTAACATCCCGATCTCAGGTTGGCAATATTATAAAAAAAATTAAAAAAAAACAACAAATTTTCTTTTTGCTGTCCGACCAGGGAATGCAACCCAAGATCTCATGCAGTCAACTCCAATGCCTGGACCGCTAGACCACAGATGCGATCTTTTATATTAAAATGAATCCTTGTATGATGAGCATCGTATCACGGACCAATTTTGAAGAAGTTTATATTACTGTCAGGAGAATATAATGACAAAAAAAATTAATGCTCATACTTGAAACAAGAAAACGTGAGACAGCTAAGCTAGTTCCCGAAATTAGCCAATCGGTTTCACTTCTACACCATTTTTAGGTTAAGGTTATTGTTTATCCACACAACACGCCTATCACATTGTGGGACCTCGTGTCTTTGGCTATTCGTGGATATCGTGGTTGTACCTCTGTTTGTATGTGTCTCTACCCTGAAATAAGGCGTGAATATACTTCGAGAAAAAACTGTTCAAGCTTAATAGTGTTTTTTTACTGTCCTAATTAATATTCCGCTCAGACAGGATTTAGGAAATCTTAAATCCCTCCATAATATCCATTATGAGGCCAATACGTTAGACGTTCGGGCTTCTTCCTGGCACGAAGCCCGTATTAATTCCGATTTCACGGTTAAGTAGCTGATGGGCTTGCCTACTGACGCGAAAGGTTGCGAGAGAAGACAAAATCTGAAAGCTACATTTGAGAAATCATATTTTAATTGTAATATATTTGAGGTAAAATTAAACGTTATAATAATTATTTGTCTTTACTATTATTAACAATCTTCTACTATTTGAGTGTATAATATAGTTGTATTGGAATATTATTGGTGGGAGAGTGCTTTTTTTAAAACAAATATTCCTGGACAAGTTCCTGGACAAATTGAATCTAACCCCAAATAAGCTAATTATATGCTTGTATCATGGGTGGTAGTTAACGATTCTAATACATATAAATAATTAAATAGATATCAGAATAAATTTAATACACACCCAGACTCGGAAATGAAGACATCTAAATGTTCATCACACAAATGCCTGCCCCCGTCAGAAATCGAACCTGAGCCTCGCGGTTAGTCGGTGTAGTTTGGCGTGTACGCTAGCCACTGCCAACGCAGTGGTTCAACTTGTAGCAACTTACCCCAGTTGGGATACCTGCCTTCCCTATAAAGACAATGTCAAACAGATCAGGTGATAAAGGTAGCCGCTAGACTTGCACAATAGGCATCACATTCACAAGACATCATATAATATCTATGGTATCTATCTAACCACCGTTGTATATTATATATTTAGGAAATACGTGTATTTGTTCACTGTCTAACTCTAATTAAAATACTTATTACCGCAAAGCATGTGAAACATAATAAATATTATACTAAGTTATTATAATGAAATATATTTATCAAGTACTAAAATATGACAAAGTGTGCAATACAAAGTTTTAATTATAAAGAAAGTCTTAAAACGAAGGACTTATGAAGTACCCAGACAGAAATTTCATTTTGTAAGTTATAGTTATGGCGGCTTATTTTAATTAAATGCCCTTAATTTTAGTAAACTACCTCCTATGTTTAAGTAGCCTGTCTGCTATAGGGTCGTCAATAGATATCAGTCTATAGTCCTACAGAAACTTGTTAATATTTTGAGTACAAGAATTATTTTTAACCATGATTAAAAACGAGAGTCGACAAATATTGTCGACAAACAATGTTGATTCGTGATTTCGCGAGTGCGTCCGTGCGTGCATGAATGCGTGTGTGTGTTGAGTGAATTAAATCTCAATTCACTCTTTGACTTTTACCCCTGTCCCACGGAAACTTCTTTTAGTGAGCGGGAAAAAAGTATCCTTTAACCATTCTCGGAACTCGATTACTTTCGACTCGATTACGATACTCTTTCTCGAAACGATTCAGGATAATTGTCGTACAGGCACTTTTTTCGGGACGGGGAAACGACCCTATGTGTTAATCCAAGTTACCCTCTGTGTGTGTGTTCAGCAGTTATTGCTTTAAGAAGTCACAAACAAACATACATACATACTTCTTCGTCGTCATCATCAGCCGGAGGGTGTCCACTGCTGGACATGGATACACATTTATATACAATTGGTTACTTATAGAATACGAGCTGCACTAATACTTATTTTATCCACTATTCACGGAATATTGAAATGTAGTGTAAAAAAAAAAAAATAGGAAGATGAATTAAGAGACCTTTCAAGATGGTTTTATAATTCATATTTAAAATTCCTATTCATTATTCTGCTCAGCGTGAATATAGATCAAAATATTTCACACCTAAATTATCCAAACCGTTGCAAAGGATAATTTATATTGACGTTAACCTAGTTAACTTCGATTAAATATATTATCTGTTAAACTAAAACAATAAATGGTTACTATTTTTAACCAATTTCAAAAAGGAGAAGGTTATCAATTTCTTTTTTTGTTTTTGTTTTTTTAAGTTAATTTGAATTCTTTCTGGAGCCGGCTAAGACCTTTAGGCCATGCTGCCACGTCTTTCGTATTAAAAAAATTCTTTTTTTTTGTTATTTATTCTCAATTCACTGCTTAAGTTTTATTTATTATAGTCATAAGTCGATATAGAATGTCAAGCCATGGTCTAGAGCTTTCTATTTTGAAATGGCTAATATGTTATTAACCGCGAGGTTTTTACAACTTCACCAGACTATGGTCTTAAGCAAAACGCTGGCCTCCATACATCAGCACATTTCGTGAGATTCGGATAAAATACACGAAACACTAATTTCTTCATAAATGTTTCACTTATGCGCTTTAACTAAACAAATTAAACGGCCACCTAAATAAACTAATATTACTCACAATATACACGACGTTTAGTAATAACGAATAACAAAGACCACATCATTTTACGATGGCGCCAAAATTCGTCATGACGAGATAAAGATAGAGAGATAGAGAAAACCTATTTACAAAGAAATGAGGTTGTGTTGTAGCTACTACAACACAACCTCATTTATTTGTAAATAGGTTTATTAGAAATACGCTTCTTAGAAATAATGTCAATAACAAAGCAGAAGGTGTATTTACTGATATTAAAAATATTATACAAATAATGTATGACATAAATAATGGATGTTGTAAATAATGTATATTTCGAATAATGTAATTTACTCGTGGAACAGCACCCGCTTAAGAGTCTTATATATTGTATAGTTCAAGATCCCGCTGTATCTTTTCTGCGTTCATTATCTAATATTTTTTATTAAAGTAAGGTCTGTTGTTTATTAGTAATACTAATACTAATTAAGGTAACTGTAGCTTTTAATGGTTCACTGAATCACCGAATCTTTCAAGTAATTCCATTTCTCTCTTCTTTAAAAAGGTCTAAGATATTTATTGTAATCAAAACACACACGCAATGCATGAACATGCTTGATTTAATTACATATCCTAAATTTTTCCAAAGAAGAAAGGAATGTAATTTGTTAAATGGGTAGATGATTTTTTTTCAGAAAATAATCAATAAATAACAGCTCAACGCCTACTAAGACATGACTCATTTTCTTTCTGTTTATACTATTTTTTAAAATAAACACATGGTTTTGAAAACAATGCATGATGTAACCAATTACATTTGTAATAAACAATAATAATAACAAACACAAATAAACTCATTAATATTAGAGATTCAACAAAATAAATAGTGTTCCTGGTTAATAAAACAGTTTTGCTTTTATAAATTAAATTGTTATTTCGAAACTAATCAAGAAAGAATAGTAACAAATTAATTTTTCAATTAATGTTTAATTATCAGTACAAGTAAAGCGTACACACAAAAATTAGATTATTACTTTACTAAATAATTTCATTATTTACTTTATTTCTTAAAAAATATAACATGTTAAAATTTGACTAACACAGAAAAAACGCAAATTAAACGCAGTAAAATTGCAAAAAATACTCTAATTGCCACACAAACTCATGTACACGAAAAAAATATGTTTTATCAAACAAAATTCAAAAAATATTTGTCTAATCTTTAGCATATTTATATGCTGCTGAGCTGGTAATCATACAAACTATTTTCGAAAAAAAAAACCCATAAAAATCCATTTCTTATTTGCCGAGTAATCATCTCTTAAATAAATGAAATGCACATACCAGCTAATGGATAACCCCTTCCTTTAAGAGTAGGTTAAAATGCCTACCGACAAAATAATACCCTCCTCTATTTTGGAGTTAGTTAAAAACGAATAAAGGTAGATATAACGCGACTGCACCTTAGTCTACTATTTAGAAACAAACTCAAATGGAAATGTTTAATCAGTCTCCTTCCAGAATCCATTTGTATTGCAATATGTATAATACCTCCTTCAAAACATTTATTCGGGCGTATTCGTTCGAGACGGAGGAAAGTGAATAATATTTTTTTTTAAAAACCTGTAACCTGATAAGTTCTTTTGTTTCGTTTGATTAGAAAAGAAACGACAATTTTGTTTTTAATCGATGAAACATTTGAGGAGGTTCTTTATTTAACGTGTCCAATGTTAATGTTAGACCACGTCTTATTAATAAACTTGGTCCAAACTCTAAGGTAAGAGCAACATTAAGTTGATATTAAAGTCTGTATCACATTGTATTAAAGATTATAATAGTAGGTTAAACGTTGGAATACTTTACTCCGTGTTTATTAATAACACAGACAGAGAACAACAGAGTAATTCGATTTCAATAAACAAGACAAAAATATTTAAACACTCATTGAACGCATGTTTTACTAAACACTGACTAAAATTGGATTCTCAGCCAATAACATGCTGCCACGTCATCCACGTGTAACATGCTATAGATTGAATGTCAATATTACACAGTGTTCAGTTAAATAAGCGTCTAAATATGTTTGTAGTAAAGCGGGAATTTAAAACTTCATGATTTAGGCAGCTAATCGTAACTGGCGTAAACTAAAAACTAGTCGTGGTTGAAATTTGTGACATTCTTCTTGTTACTTCCTGTTCAATCAGTACGAAACCATATTTCTTATTTTTTTGACCCTTTCTGGGGCCGTTTAAGACCGTTACGTCATGATACCAATTCTTATGTATTAGCTAATTCTCATACAGTCATAAGTCACTATGGACAAAGTCCTGTCAGGGTGGGTCTTAAGTAAAGCGGTGGCTTCATCACTCAAGCTCATCTAGTGAGATTTGACGGCAGCGAGGAAATACACGATACAGTAATTTCTTCATGATTATTTCATTTGTGCACTTCATTGAACAAAATTAATCTAATTCCCACCTAAATTAACTAATTACACTCAATATAAACATGAAGTTCAATAATAATGAAAAAATTACGACCATCTTCATTCACGATGGCGTCAAAACTCCACGAAATCATTTTTTTTTTCGAGAGGCTAACCTTGTTATTTAATAACAGAGACGTTTAATCCAGTCCTCAAAAAAGGAACACTTTTTAAGGACTGAATCCGTACCTGATATTCATTGAGATAAACGATTTTAAACTAATAGTTATCCACTGTCTGACTTGTATTAGGAAGTGTGCTGACACTTTAATCAAAAAGATTTATTATTCGGTTGACTGCTGTCGGAAATGTCAAACTTGTGAAACCACAAAGAAAGACAAAAACCGGCTCTTTCTATGTTATATGTTTGGCCCTAAACCTTGTTGCGTGATCACAATCATTCATTTCCTTCACTTTTTTATTTAAAACTAAATCTTTCCTATACATGTTTGAAAAAGTCAATGGGTTGCAATCCCCCCGGATTGCAGAAGCGAAAACTTGACTATTAATGTTGTGCATTTTTGACATTTCCGAATGTGTGACCCGCGTCAAAGTGCGACCCTGAAAATGGGTGAAATTAGACTATCGACGAAAATGGGTCTCAAAAAATTTGAAAAAAAGCAGACTTTTCTATATGCCACTGAGCATTTGCTTCCCGTATTTTGACCGCCATGTAAAATAAATATTCCTCTCAAACTACTTGGCCGATTTTGGTAAAATAAACGACAAATCAATATCAAGTATTTCGCGATGAGGATAAAACAAAAAAGAATAAAAAAAATGTTTTTAAATACTTCATTTTCTTAAATCCAGCTAGTGAGGAAATATTTTGCATGAATTGTTTTAATTACTAGTTTATAAGTATTATCAATGACGTTGTTAAATACAATATTCATTTGATGGTTATTATTTCATGTTTGAAGATACAGTAAACAAAAATCAAAGTCTGAAATGCGGCGACAACATACAGTGCTTTTACTCACCCTCCGTCTTACGAATTTTCGATCAGGTGACGTATCCTGAAGCGAGTTTAACATTTACCCATTACAGAAAGTGCACAACGCTGCTAACAAAGTTTTTGCTTCAAAAATCTTTTGAAGTTTCTCAACCTGAAGAACAATCGAATATGGGTACTGAATAATGCTCTAAATAACCTGAACGTCCTTGAGTCGGGGTTTCTACGTTGATAAATGTCTGGCACAGCCTGACGTGATTTTTAATATTATACTGAATGCTGTATAAGAAAACTGCGCTAAGAATAAGGGAAACGTGTGATGTATATTTACGTAAAATTGAGATGCGACAAACGGATACATCAGTTCGATTTTAAATTATGAAAACAATGTATTTTCTATTTTTTTGTTATTTTATTTATATATTTTGTTTTTACCACATTTCTTTTTAAATAAAAAATGGTAAATTGCCATACGCCTTCGTATTCCATTTGTCGCTTTTTTTCTATTTTATTCATCTACCACCGGATCAGAACGCGACCCCTTCCTAAGAAAATCCAGCAAAGAATACTCAGCAGGCTTTTTTTACAAATACGCTAAATCGTCACGCTATGTCCCTTACGGGGAAGGCAAAGAGTATCAAGTGCAGAAAATCACGATCTTTGCAGACCTTCCATATTCATTATCCTTTTCATCCAAATACTTAGGTTTTGGAGACTCTTGACTCTCGAAAAAAATCCGAGAGATTTGAATTTAAAATGTCAGTTTAGTTACATTTACATCCCTACATTCATTCACATTCGCATTGTATATCTTCTTTGTCAATCTGCCGTTCTTTCCATATAACAGCCAGCGGAACATGTCCTTTCTCATTTATACATAACCGCCTTACCACAAAGAATAATTAGACACTTGTTTAGCTAAACACTGTTTAAAATTTACATCCAACCAATCACATGGTAAACGTGGATGACGTCTCATCGTGTCATTGGTTGAGAATGTAATTTTAAACAAAGTTTCGTAAAACGCGTGTTCATCGAGCGCTTTATTTGTTTGTAGTAAATCAAATTTATTTTAACTTTCACAAAATGACTAATGTCTGGCTTTTCATAGGATTCGGGCTTTAAACATCCGCGTTACGCTGCTTGAATTTTAATTATCCTACGCAGTTTATGTCTTCACGCTAAACGTAAGACTTAATTAGACAGATTTTGATGACGCATTTTCACGGTGACGTAAATGGTTAGAAGGCACTATTCTTACCTATGTACAACTAGCCTACCCGGCGAAATTCGTATCGCTTGATATTAACACCTACTAACAGTTTGTATGGACAAAAATAAAGTATTGTTTATCCAACATTCTTGGTTATTCTCTTCAAAAAAAAATTTTAAAATTAGACCATCCTTTCAGGCGTGATGCGATAGCCATTAAAAATTGAGATTTTTTTTATATTTAAACGTAACAAACAAAGTGATATCAGAAGCAAAGCTACTAATCGCAGTTTTCTTTATTTTTCTATTATACGAGCATTTGTCACCTAACTGCTCCTAAACAGCAAGACCGATTTCCTTTAAATTTTGTATTACATTTCAATGGGTCCTTCGATGGTTTGAAAAGACAATTGGACACAGTAGGCGGCGCTGCTCTCGATAGGTTACAAATTAAGGCTGACGATAGTACAAAGTTTGCTGGGTCAGCTACAGTTTGTGTATTTGCTAGTTACTTTCTATTTTATGATTACTAAAAATTCAAATCAAACCAACATTTTCATTAATATCATTTATTATTTTGTATAAACCAGATTTGTTTCATAAAGTAAGCAATTTACTTTGAATATAAACTGCCATCATAATTGGAAAGAAAATTATTTATTTGCGGAATATGTGTGTAAATGGGATGTTACAAAAATATTTGAGTAGGTATATCAACATACTCTACTATATCTTGTTGTGCAAATATTTTTATAGTAATAAAAAACAAATATTTCATTACGTACAATTTGACTTTTAAGCCAATTAATTATATTTATGATCTTAGTTTAATTATTTAAAAATTTAAATTTATTTATTTGCTGAAAATGTGTGTTAAAAGATGTTACAAAAGATATTTGTTAATACCAACATGTTCTACCACGTTGTGGTGTGCAAATATCTTTAAAATTATATTAATTTATTATTAAGATTTATAACATAATATGTTTTAATATTTGAACAAATTTTTAAAATATGATTAGGTTTGGCCCTAACTACCATAAGCTACCATTGGTGTTTTAATTAATACGAAATATATCAGTTGATGAATAAATGTTATGACGCTAGAGATGTTTGTTAATCATTTTATCGCCTTGGAAACCACATGTAAAGATACAATTGCTTGTTCTCGACTTAGCCAGATGGAAAAGAGCAAAGCTTTCGAGTTACACTTGATTCTCGATTTAATGGAAATTGGGATTTGAAATCGGATTTGTGTCACTTTAGGTACAGTACTTACCACTATTTAAATTTTGCGCTTCGGCTTTACACTTTATACTTTTATTTTTAAATCAGCTGACCTAATCTAAATTTAAGCTAAATGATTATTTCTGTGTAATAACATCTCCATATCGTTAAAATACATTCGTATTTCCCTAAGAATGACGAATATAGCCGAAGCGCATAATTTAAATAGGACTTACTGTACTCTAGCGGATTATTAACAAAACAAATTCAACGAATCCGATATAATAAATGAGTGTTTATTCTCAATATATTTCTTAATCAATAATTCGCTAGTATTGTGTTCAAAAGTACAAAATGCTACAAATCCAATTCCAATCCCCAATTTGCATGAAATCGAGATTCAAGAGTATAACCCTACAGATCAAAAAACCTCACATCGTGCAAGTGAAACAACCATAGTGACGGAATTTTACCAAGTGCCGACGACGGCCTTTTTTGTCAAGGGTAGATGCGGGTAAACGTACTGTAAACTCCCATTACTATCGGCCATTGCCGTTTCCCGATTTGGTGTGGAGCAAGCGGCGTGCGCATGCGACTATTTATACATGTGGACGCCCGCTTCTATAATTATAGAGGGAATCCATTGCGGACTGCCACACTACGGGATCTGAATCACGCTAACGTTTTGCAGAGCTGATTAAAAGGCCCGCCACATATTTATATATTAATACGTGATGCCAAAACTTTAGACCCCTTTTACGAAAAATGCGCGGACGCAGGAGCATAAAATTTGGCACACTTATAGTTTATGTGTAGAAGTGCAGAACGCTAATATTTTTCAATAATAATGGCACCCACGACTAGCCGAAGACTACCATAATGTGAGAGGTGACAAGCCTATCGCCAACCGGGTACATATCCAATCCCAAGCAACACTTTTTTGTTAGAAAATTGGAAAAACCCAATTTCCTTTTTGTTGCCCGACCCGGGATCCGAACCCGGGATCTCATGCAGTCAAGTCAATATAGACAACAGGCAATAGAGACAAGTAGAAAAGCCACTTAGTCTACTAAACCTGGACCGACACAAGGGACAAATTTTAATACCCCTAATACGGTTTCTGGAAAACCCATACCTAATAGACATAACAATAAAGTAATAAAAAAAAAGTTTAATGTAGGTAAATCGTTTCCACGCAAACTACATCTATGAAATAACGGTTAATACTTAATCACTTAGGTCTAATATAGTTTCTAATATATTTACATTGTTGGGAAATAAGTTCCTGTATAGAAATTTTGTACTCACTGTAAAATTGTTAAGAATTATGTACCTGCAAGTATTTAATTAATTTTGGCGCCAACGAGAGAAAAATCGGTCGTAGTTTTTTCGTTACTATTAAATTTTGTGAATTAAATGAAAATTATTTTTTTGCGGAATATGTGTGTTAAAAAAGTTGTTACAAAGATATTTAAGGATACAACATATTCTACCACAATGTGGTGTGCAAATATTTAGTTAAGTTTAAAGAAATTAAATATTTATAATATACATTTTAACATTTAAATTACAGCACGTGTTAATAATAGACATTTCATTTGTTTATAAGTTTAGTAACTTTCATAAGTGATTACAAATAATTTCAAAGGTAGATTAAATTTAATCCTATCTCTACCGTACACTAACTACACTACCTAATAAAAAAGTATTTAATAAAAACTACCTGCATATAATATCTTAAGAGAAATAAAAACGACGAGTATTCACTGCCATAGTTGAATGTAACATAAAGTCAAAAGAAAATATAAAAAATGTAAAGTCGCCTCTGTGGTCTAGCGGTCCAGGTGTTAGACTTAACTTCATGAGGTCCCAAGTTCGATTCCCGGGTCGGGAAACAAAAAGAAAATTTGGTTTTTCCAATTTTATAATAAAAATGCTTGGGATTGATTATGTGCTCGGTAGGCAATAGGCTTGCCACCTATCACATTGTGGGACTTAGTGTCTTCGGCTAGTCGTGGGTGCCCTGGTTGTGCACTACTGCCTGCCTCTCTGCCTACCCCTTCGGAGATATGGGCGTCAAGATAATTGTTTTTAATATTAATTATATCTGGTGTGCAACAATATTTTGTTTAACGCAAAAAAGCTCTCAGGGATAGAAAACTGGATAAATGTAAGAAAAATATGAAAAAGAACACTCATTTTTCATACACAAACAGGTGGTATATAATATCAATATGAGCTGATACGAAATACGCCAGGTCGACTATAAAAAATAAAAATAGGTACACAAGCTGTTATCATCATCATCATCATCATCATTATCATCATCAGGCGGAGGACGTCCACTGCTAGACATAGGCCTCCCCCGAAGAGCGCCACAAGTCACGATCACCAGCCGCTTGTAACCAGTGACTCCTCGCGACTTTGACCAGATCATCAGTCCACCAGGTGGGAGGTCGTCCAACAACGTCCTCCGGTGCGGGGCCGCCACTCGAGAACCTTTCTTCCCCAGCGGTTATCGGTTCTGCGAGCAATGTGGCCTGCCCTTTGCCACTTCACCTTGCTGACTTTCTGGACTACGTCGGTTACTCTCGTTCTCTTTCGGATCACCGAATTACGGATCATATCTTGCAGAGAAACACCGAGCACAGCTCTCTCCATAGCATTTAACCATTACTTATTTTTGCTACGTAGTGATTTGTTGCGCCAAACATCACAGAAACTTTAACTGGAATTTTATCACACAAAAAGACAAGTGTTCTATTTGGCAATAAACTTTCGAATTTAGCCTGTTCCCTAGAGATGAAGGAATAAAGTAAAAACCATCACTTCAAGCGCAAAAAGGTCAAAATATGTTAATCCAAAAATTACTTTTGACACGAAAACTTTCCTTGACAATTTTTTTTTTACTGAATTGGTAATGTTTTTATGCTAACAGTTGTTTTTTTAATTTAAATTTTGTCTTTTTAATTATTTTGTTTAACTAAAGCCTGCGTTTTCTACAGATTTGATGAATAAATAAACAAAATATAATCGAAATTAATCAATTACAAAATATTTTTAATGGCACTAAAAATTCTACGACAGTCGACAGACATTCGTATTAAAGTTTCTGTTATCATTCAGGTCATCAAATTAGGTTTTTTTAACAATGTGTTGGCACCTAATATATCAATGAATGCCAAGTTTCACTCATGGAAATATAGGTCAGGTATCCTGCTTCTATAAAAAAACTAAATTTGTCATCTGACGGGGGTAATTTTTCTAGAATTTGGAACTCTTGCGACGACTTGCCTGAATAGCTACCACTACTATTCCATATTTTTTTTCTTATTTAATGGATTTTTAAATAGCATAATATGTATAGATAACAAAATTCTGCGATTACTTGTCTGATTAGTTACTACTACGTCACATATATTCCATAACATTTTTTCTTTATTATTCATTGGATTTTTAAATAGCATAAGACTTAGGAATAGTAAAATTACTTTTCTGAATTTTACTACTGCGTCAAGTATTTATTCCATAGCAATTTTTCTTTTTATTATTTATAGGATTTTCAAAAGCAAAAGGCACACGACTTTTTTAACAGTTAAAGCCTACACACATACACATAGTTCTAGACTTTACACCGAGTCCTTTATGGACTAGGCAGAGGGTATCGAGTGTCAAATCTCGCTATACTTGCAAAACCGCCTGGCTTCCTTTACATACTCTTTTCATACAAACAAGCCGGTTTCAGAGACTCTTGACTCAACCCTCGAAGAAAAACACTTCAATCATGGAATCTTAACCTAAGTCTCTCCGGGCAGATATACAATGCGAATGTAGATGGATATAGGTAATCCATATATATTCGCATTGTATATCTGCTTTGTCAATCTTTCATCTGTCCTTTCTACATGTCTGGACCAACAGAGCATGTCCTTTCTCAATTTGACACCACTTTCTTTCAATCCATCTCTTTCTTGGATCTCACATTTACGAATACGCTCAGCGAGGTAACACTGCCGTAGCCCATAGACACCATAGATGATGTAAAATAAGTTATCTATTTGATAAATGTCGGCGAAATTGGCAATCACACTTATTCAGACAGCGGACTATATTTTGTTACCATGTCATAAGAGAACACGATAGATTTAGATGTATCAAAGTTTTGGCTTTAAGTTGGACTCATATCCTTAAAATGATTCAGATTCAGATGACTTTATTTACATAAACCAATTCTCGTCGACATTATTATGAAACTACCTGCCATCGGATCGAAATCGCGCCCTCACGTTGAAAAGATCTGGCAAAAAAAACTCAAGGGGCTTGTATATATATATTTTTATTTTTTTTGACTAAATACATGGGCTAGTATATTTTGGTAAAAACTACATAGGTAGCACGTAGTCTCACGTTCTAACTTGATAAAAAGTTTGTCCAGTAACTTTTTAAAAAGCGTAATAAAAAAACATCCAGTCATATCAATAAGGCAGTTAAAAATGCACTTAGAAACGATTTTTTTTGGAATATTTTCAATTTTCTTCATGATGTAAATAATATTTTAATTTTTCAAACTTGCAAATCACTCATTTCCTATGGCAAAAGATAAATTACACACGCGCAATGTTGACGCTTGACGTCCACAAAACGGGGCCAAGGAGATCCGAACAATTTTAACGGGTGCGCCATTATTGATGCGTGATAGGATTGTGCCTAAATCTGTTCGATCTAGGGTTACCAAATGAAATATGCTTTAAAAAAAGCTCTAG
>NJDD01000516.1:167382-223540 GCA_002245505.1 Calephelis nemesis
GATGAGACCGTATTTTATAAATAGATTAGGTTTCCAATCTCAGCAGTCACGTTGCTATTATTAGATAACACTATTCACCAGACGAAACTTTTTTTTAAAAGTTTTATGCTAGCAGAAACGTTCCTATACCTAACCCGAATCTCAGTGGTTGCTGTTCATACAATGACAAGCATCTGGGATACTCGAACGATAAGGGCTTGGTACCAACATATTGGTAAGTAGGTCTCTACATGTTGGTCCAAAACCGTGGACTAATTAGTCATAAACATCAGGTGCTGAAAACTGGAGTTAGAACGTTCTAAACAAACGTAGTTGAATTTAGAACATCTTACTTTTTAAGTCTGTTAAAAATTACTAATACATTTATTAATATTAACAACTTTCACACAAACAGACGAGAATCCAAAATAAGGTTTCACTAATCAAATACTTAGCAACCATGGTTTCAACCTATCAATGTTTTATGAAATACTTTTAATGCCAAGTGTTTCCCATGAGAAAACAACAGAAAATTAACACATGACACTTACACACTTATCTTCAAGCAAAGTCTCTAACTATATGGTCAGAGGGCACCGAGTGCGATGACATGCCATGAACAACATGATACTGTTTAATAATTATTAGTATATGTACATACCCTCTGCCAACCACATGAGGGGCTTGGCGTGACGATATGTATGTATGTATCTGTACAATAGAAATAGCTCGAGTTACACTTTAAAAGTCCACATTATTCATATGTATTCTTCTTTTCAGAGTTATGCAGCATCCACACCTCCAAAACCATCATCAGCACCACCACACACGACGCTCCAGAGGTCGGTGCGAGCTGCAGGACCTTCGAGAGTTATACCAAGGTTTCACTTCCCCAAAGGAAGACCACCACCAGCACATCAACAGGACCACGCGTTACACAAAGTTCAGTCAGCGTTTGCCACATTTCCCAATAGTCAGGTAAGTGTTTTTTTTCTACTCTATAGTCTATGGCAAACGATTATAAAAGGATCAATGAAATAAAAATTATTTATTAGTAGAATATGTGTGTTTATAAGTTGTTTATTTATACAAACCAACATTTTTCAACACACTGTGATATTTATAATTTGAGAACTTAAAAAAAAAACCTATTCTATTTTTAACGTCATCATCAAGTATCCCTACGTCCCTATCCTCGAATAGATAGGCAGAGGCACAACCAAGGCACCCATAACTAGCCGAAGACACTAAGTCCTACAAAGTGATAGGTACGAAGCCTACCGCCAACCGGACACAAATCCAATCCCGAGCAACGTTTTTTTTATTAGAAAATGGGAAAACCTCAATTTTTTTTTGTTGCCTGACCCGGGATTCGAACTCGGACCTCATGCAGTCAAGTCCAACAATGGAACCGCTACACCATAGAGGCGATAGACAATTTCAGTTTTAAGTAATTGTATAATAAACGGATAACGATCCGTATTGGAAAATTGAAAATACACGATTTTATATTTTTTTTGTCCTTTGTTGATGACGACGAGGAACACAAAAATTACTACCAAATGCTTATTAAACGCAATGTAAATACCACTTAATAGATCTTGATCAAACGTCCAATACAGGACCATCTCCCAATCAAAAACTGCCTTTTGAAAAAACAATTTTTTGGCGGAATACTCTTGTAACAAACATAGAAAATAAAACACCATACAAACCAATAACCTCCGCCATTACAGAGCTAGTTAAAAATAATGTTGATGGGAAAGCAAAATTCACACAGATTCAAACTTTTTAAAAACTCTTATAATTTTATTAGAATATTTATTGATATCGCTATTGGAATTTACGTAGCATAGGTACGTGTTTCTTCTCTTTGAGAATCCTGATATTACTTTATATTTTGTAATAGACTCGACATTACTACGATTTTTACAAACATAGGTACATATTTTACATACATTATTCAAATGCTTTAGTGTTTATATTTTCACAGTACATACATAAATTATACAATTAAATAATCTAGCCGAAATAAAACAACAAAAAACCGACTCTGGTTTCAATGGAAGGAGTCCAAACTCAAGGAATCCAAACTAAGTGGCAATGGATCCACCTCGAAGATACGCTCTTTAAAAAAAATGGTTCAGAAATGACTTGAAAATCGATTAGCATACATAAAAAAATGTAGGAATCGAACGTATATCATCCATATATCAATTTTGAACGTATATCATCCATCCTTACGAAATTGTTTAAATAATTACTAGGAACTTAAAATACCTACTTGCTAAATTTCGTTTCAATTGATTCAGTAGATTCGGCGTAAATCGCGGTCGAAATACAGACAACCGGAAAGACAGACAGACAAACAAAAATGCTAAAAATGTGTTCTGCTGTTCATTTTTAGTAACTTGCGTCTATCTATTTAATTATTTTCAATGTAGTACATACTTCACTCTTCTACAGATTTATAATAAGTACTAGCTGTTCCCGCGAACTTCGTTCTGCCCGTTTAGTTTGTATGGGAAAAATTAAAATGTTGTTTTTCCCTGTTTCCTCGCAATTGAACAGGATAAAAAGTATCCTATGTCCTTCTCTCGGTTTTAAGTTACCTCCCTGCCAATTTTCAGCCTAATCGGTGTAGCCGTTCTTGAGTTATAAATAGTGTAACTAACACCACTTTCTTTTATATATATAGATAATCTATACACAAGATATAAACTAGCTGCTAATGGGTTAGTTACATCCCTAACAAAAACTAAAGACTAAAATAAACATACCATTTCAAATGCAATGTTAATGAGAATCTTGCTAATTCTAAGTAGAGTAAATCTAAAGGTCATTTGATGTAATGCTTATTATTTCATGGTCACTGACCACATCGCTTGGATTTGTGGCTTTGGATTCTACGAAACGTAGCGCACATATTTTCCAGAATACCTTGCTGGTTGGCACCGTTTGAGAAGTGGAATAAGTCCCATAATATATTCATAGTTCAAGAACATTGCAGGAACTCTACACAATCGCTTGGGTTGAACTTCACCCAATTAAACTCAGTTTATTATTCAGACATAGATTTATTAATAAAATTAATGACCTGGCCTTTCCAAGTATTTTTTTTATAAATAAATATTCCTGGGCAAGTTACACAAATTGAATCTAACCCCAAAGTCAGCAAATTATATGCTTCTGTTACGGGTGTTAGTCAACGATACTAATACATAGAAATACTTAAATAGATACCAGAGTACATTTAATAAACAGCCAAACCCGGAAATGCAGACATCTAAATGTTCATCAGTCATCACACTAATGCCGTCCGTCGGGAATCAAACCCGAGCCTTTCCCGAATTTCCAAAGGATTTACATATTGATATCACCGGCACACACAAAAACCTGTAAAAATGAGAAACTTCGAAAAACTGTAAAAATGATGAAAATTCATCATTTTTACAGTTTTTCGAAGTTTTCTCAAAACTTGAGGGTGTAGGGGTCAAACTGACCTCGAATTCGGGTTCAGCGGACCAAAATACGTACCCGTAGGTAGGTTCGGTCAAATACACATTCTCCTTATTGTTTTTTGTGTGCCGGTGTATTCATTTGTCAATATTAAGATTAACGCAAAAACTGAACTATAAAATAATCATTATCTCCAGGAAATCCGCCTTTGTTTTTTGTGTTCTTGTAACCTTCTAGCTATAGAAACAACTTGAGGAATTACTTTACATAATAATAAATTCCATTTAATCACTTATCTTATGATTATGAAATAATCGATAACATATTAAATAAACAAATACAGGGATATTTAAGGGACAAGTTACACAAATTGAATCTAACCCCAAAGTAAGCAAATTACATTCTTGTGTTATGGGTGTCAGTCAACGATACTAATGCATAGGGGTACTTTAAAAGGTACCAGAATAAATTTAATAAACACCTAGAACCGGAAATGCAGACGTTTTAATGTTCATCACACAAATGCCTGCCCCCGTTGGGAATCGAACCCGAGCCTCGCGGTTGGTCGATGTAGTTTGGCGTGTACGTTAGACACTCGACCAACGACCGCCACAACGCCTCCAACGCCAAATATTGGAAGAAACATCCAGAAGATACTAAACGTGTGTTTTTCAAATATTCTTAAAAATATGTTTTCAAGAAGTTTCATATTTCAATAAAGTCAAATATCAAAAAAAATCTTTAGCCCTGAATAAAAATTACTTTCGAGGTACGTCTCAATCACGTCATCTTTCAAAACAAAAAAAAAATGCATCGAGATCTGTAAATCCGTTAAAAAGTTATGATGCCACAGACAGTTACACGCACGCACACAGACACATTAAACTTATAACACCCCTCTATCCAAAGGAGTTTAAAAATAGTAATTTCAGCATCAGACATGTTTGAATCAAATATATCTTTCTTTCTCTCTTTGTTCAAGCCTTCCTTCATTCTGCAGTCCTCGCTACATAATAAATAAACTCAGTTCGGAATTGTGCGCTAGCTGATGAAATATTCAAGATCTAAAGCACCAAGGTTAGATATCCAAGATGGCAAGGTTAAACTTTTAATACGGATAGTACAATGAATAGAAAATACTGGAAACAATACCGACAGATCTTTATCTATAGGGTGAGATCAGAGTGTCTTTGATAAAAAAAGGGAACCATTAGCGCGTAAGTACAAGGGTCTCCAGACCCTGACCAGCCTATAGATACTTTATATGTTACTAGCTGCTAGCCGCGGCTTCGCCCGCGATAAATAGAGATGTAAACTATCCTATCTTTCAAGTTAGGTCAAACTGCACACGGTGTGTAAATTTGATTGAAATCGGTTAAGTAGTTTAGGAGTACGTCGCGGACAAACAACGTGGCACTTAATTTATATATCAAAATAGGTGCGTCGCTTTTCTGAATGTTAGGCTGCAAAACTATACCACCTAGTCAGATGTCGCGGTGCTAGTAACGTTAAGCCTATGCTTGCCTTTTACGAGCTGCCGGGCAGGAAGGCAGATGGTCTATTCTGCAAAAGGACCCCGGACCATCACGGGGGAAATAGTGTAACGTAACGTAATTAAATCCTTTGTCATAATGCCTTTGCGGTCTAGCGGTTTAGGTGTTGGACTTGACTGCATGAGGTACTGGGTTCGAATCCGCGATTCGAACAAAAAGAAAAATTGGTTTTTCCAATTTTCTAATAAAATAAATTTTGTTCGGGATTGGATATGTGCCCGGTTGGCGATAGGCTTGCCACCTATCACATTGTAAGAATTAGTAACTTCGACTAGTCGTGGGTGCCCTGGTTGTGCCTCTGCCTACCTCTTCAGGGATATGAGCGTGACGATACATATATACATACAAAGTGCCATAAGCGTTTTCATATTTCGACTCTTATTTTACCAACTTTCGGATGGCTGTAGCCACAACCTTATCTGAAGGCTAGACCGTGCTTGGTATTTCGGCGTTATAATAAAGTGACCACTAGAAATTCTGTACCAAATACCAATTTACGATAGGTCAAGACCACTAAACAAAATCTCTCCGAGAAAACAAATATTTTGGACGACACCCAAAGCCATCGTCGATATATTTCACGTCGATTTAACGATGGGCAGAATTTCTTCGGTTGTTTATGAGCTTCAGTAGACCTGCTTAGATGTCTTTTGTCTGAATTATTTTAGAACAGCTGAACTGAAGCGTTTTGTAATGGATTTGGGGCCATCTTTTTTTATGATATTGGAAGGCAAATAAGCAGACGGATTTCTTGATGGTAAGAAATTCACGCCGTCTAGAGGCACCAAAGGTGGTAATGGTGCGTTGCCAACCTGAGGCCGGGATGTTTGGCAACAAGCAAAAGTAAGTTTAACGGCTACCTTATCCTCCGAACCGGAACACGTAAAGATGTTATGGCGGCAGAAATAGGTAAAGCGGTGGTACCAATCCTGAAGAGTCGCTACGAAACTCTACCATCTAGTCAGATGTCACGGTGTTAGTGACGGTAAGCCTTTGCTCGCCTTTTACGAGCTGCCTGGCAAGAAGGCAGATGGTCTATTCTCCAAAGAAGCCCGGACCAACACGGGGAACACTATTACCTCTTCCCCCTTGGTGATGCATGGCGATGTCTAAAGTTACACGCACTATCTAAATTCAGGTGTAGTTTTTCTGATACTTTATTCATAGTTCAAAACAAAATATATTTATGCCCATACCCCCGAAGAGGCTGGCAGAGACAAAACCAGGACACCCACGACTAGCCGAAGACATTAAGTCCCACAATGTGATAGTTGGCAAGCCTATCGCCAACCGGGTATATATCCAATCCCGAGCAACATTTTTTTTATTAGAAAATTGGAAAAACTCAGTTTTTATTTTTGTTGCCTGACCAGGGATTCGAACATGCGACTTCGTGTAGTCAAGTCCAACAACTGAACCGCTAGTCCACAGAGGCGATATAGTTCAAAATAGAAAGTCGTATTAGTAACACTATTTATAACTCAAGAACAGGTTAACCGATTTGGCTGAAAATTGATGGGAAGGTAGCTTATAGTCAGGAGACGGACATAGGATACTTTTTATCCTAAGAGAATGCGGGGAAACTATGAAAGTCAACATTTTAACTTTTGCCACTCAAATAAGGGCGTATACTGAAGACGGGAGTAAAACTTCGTGAGAAATGACAAAAGCTCATCTACACTCATTGTAATTACTTTTTCCAACTTTACGAGTGTTACAGAATACCCATTAACGAGGTTTCTCAAACAAACTTGCGACCTTGGCGAGCTCGTTGGGTAGAGACTTTTGAATGCTTTGTTTTAGAGGAGTTAAAAATATGTTCTCTGTGTTTTTGGGTCGTATTAGCTTCATCATAAAGTAACAGTAAGAACAAACAATCGTAATATTTTTGAACCTTTTTAAGGTTCCGCACCTTCAAGGAAAATACGGAATCCTTATAGCATAACCTCGTTGTATGTCCGTCTGTGTGTGAAGAACACGTGGAGGTATCAAGTTGAAATTTATATCAAATACTCAGGTCTGCTGTCCCTAATTGAGACGTAAAAAATAAAATTTTTAAGCCAAATCATTCAAAGTAAATAATAAATTAATAAATATCCCTGGACAAATCATACAAATAGAATCTAACCCCAAAATAAGCTAATTATATGCTTGTATTATGGGTGTTAGTCAACGATACTAATACATAGAAACACTTAAATAGATACCAGAATAAATTTAATAAACACCCAGACCCGGAAATGCAGACATCTAAATATTCATCACATAAATGCGTGCCCCCGTCGGGAATCGAACCCGAGCCTCGCGGTTGGTCGATGTAGTGAGGTGTGTACGCTAGCCACTCGACCAACGAGGCGGTCAAAAGATTTTCAAGATTCAAAAGATACAGCCGTTTATAACTTAAATTTCAGCTAAATTTAAAAACGCAGATTAAAATATGAAATTCAAATAAAAATACATCTTTGGATTTTAAAGAAAATATTCAAGATTTTTAAGAAAGTTTAATCATCCTTTAAAATAACCTTTACAAAGATATTATTCCAATTCTTAACATCAAACATTTGCGAACCAGATAAAACGAATATGAATTAAGTTTGTCTAGACAGTATTACGTAAATCTTATCGCACGGCATTCAAATATTACAGAAACGGTTAAAGGCGTTCCAGACGATTGTAAACACGCCTTTCAACAAAGGTAAACTTGAAGGAAACTTTATTTCCACCTTCCAAATATATTGAAATTTGGATTAAGTCTACGGTCCAGACGGATGCAAGCCAAGGTTTACTATCAGTGTTTACAGCCGTCTAGAACCTCAATTACATTTTTGTTTGCCTTTAATTTTGAAATGACTATGGCTTTAATTAATTGTTTCAATAGTAGAAGAAATTCTGAAAACGAATATTATTAAAATCTGGAAAATCAGTTGGGTAATGCAGCTTCGTATCCTCTCCATCCAAAAATTAGACCACAGATAGGACCACCTCTGAATGCTCCCTGTCAAAAAACATCAAAAGCCAATCATTATTGGTCGAGTAAAATCGTAAAAATCATACAAACATATATTTATTTTATTTATTTAATCATTTATTGTAAACAAACAATTTACATAAACTTTAAAACTAAAAGACTAGTACATAAAAATAACAACGTTAATTAAAACCAACTTCAAAAGTAACAAGTAAAAAATAATAAAGATTAAATATTAATTATAAACTACTTATTACATAATATGTATATTATATATGTGCGATTTACCAAGAGGTTTGAAGTTGGTGCCAAGCCTTTAACTAACCTCCTGGTTTTTTTGAACTTGAAAAAGGTCAGCTTATCTCAGATAAGGAGGTTTTTCCAGCTCACCTAAAAAGAAGCGGGTAAAAAAACTTAAATGGCACTTACAGTGCGCAATGTACACAAAAATATGCTTACCAACATAATGGTTACTTCTTTTTGGAGTAAGTACAAACAATTTTAACAGCTTATTTTGTCTCTGTATACTTTTCGTGATGTTGGTAGCTCTGTGAATACTGCGAAGCCGGTGTTGGTGAAACTAATGTTGGCCAGCATCCAACATGAGCATGGAAACATGCCTCAAGCCCGTTATTCTCTGTGTACCCCTACATTCTGCTTTAATGCTTCGAATTTATCACGATGCTTTAGAAACTAATATTTATTTTATCCAGCTCCTTTTAACCGCCTTTCATAATTTTTCTTTTTAAAGAGGTTATATTTCTACAAATTAAAAATTGGTGGTAATTTTGTTGGGCACTCACTAAACTAATCTGAAGTTATCGTTCTTTCTTTTATTTTAACGAAAATTATAGTAAGAGACAAAAAAATGGTAGTGCTATATATACCTAATACCAATTTTGATGAAACAGCCAACATGTACCTTTTGCATATTATGTAAAATATTTTTAGATCAATGAATCCCTTTATACCGCAAACATATACCTAGAAAAAAATATAATTGATTTGTTAGAATTTGTTTATTGTTTTTTAATTAAAAATAATAATACAGTGTTATTAAAAGTTTTTCTACTCAAATCAAAACATGAATAATTCTTACTTTTTCCAAAAAGTTCCTTTATGAACTCCGGATTGGTGCGACCGCTTTACCTATTCCTGCTGCCATAACGTCATGACGTGTTCCGGTTCGGAGGGTAAGGTAACCGGTATACTTACTTTTGCTCGAGGCCTAACATCCCGGCCTAAGGTTGGCAACGCACCATTACCACCTTTGGTGTCTCTAGGCGGCGTGAATTTCTTATCATCAGGAAATCCGTCTGCTTGTTTGCCTTCCAATATCATAAAAAAAATCTGGCCATAGAATCGTACGTATTTTCGACTAAGAGGTATTATTTCTTTACGTAAAAAAAATCCCGACACTATTCAAAAACAACTTAAGCTATCATATTTATACAAAAACGAATCCCTATTTTCCTTGATCATTGGTCTTGGCAGCACACGTAATTAGAGAACCAATTACGCAATTTTTTTTAAGTTAATTTGCCCCTTATGGGGCCGGCTAAGACCTTTAGGCCATGCTGCCACGTCTTCCGTATTAATTATTTTGTCATTAGTCACGTGTCTTCCGTTTTAATTATTCTTATACAGTCATTAGTCACTATTTACAAAGTCACGTCAGGCTCTTGAGTAAAGCGGTTGTCACTTTACACAAACTCACTTTGGGAGATTTGACGGCAGCGTGGAAATACACGATACACTAATTTCTTCATGATTACTTCATTTGTGCACTTTCACTGAAAAAACTAATTTCCACCTAAATTAACTAATTTCAATCAACATAAACACGAAGTTCAATAATTATGTAAAAATACGACCATGTTCATTCACGATGGCGCCAAAACTCTTTTTTCAATTCAATTCAATTTTTTTTGTTATGTTAGTTATTGTTAGAAGAATATAACTATTAAGGAAAATTTTCTAAAATAGCAGAGAAAATAGCAAAAGTAATTTAATTTTCTCCAGCATAAACTCTCAGTAGCAATCAATTGCAATAGGTAAGAAGTGTGCTAGGTCAGTTAGTGTTTCAGTAAAGTCAATCTTAACGAAATGACGTTGACAAAACTTACAATTAAAATTTACTTACACTCTGGTAGCATGCAAATATAAGACACATGATAAACACAAAATAAACAATGAAACCATGAAACGTTACTTAAAACTTGAATGTTTCCTCTTACCGAGTAATTACACGTCTCGGTATCTTTTGAAACTCAACTTCAAACATTTTTTCACCAACGCCATGTTTTTAGTCATGAAAAGGTTGTCACGCTTCCGAACAATTACTTTGGGAATTTTGGCGCCATCGTGAATGAAGATGGTCGTAATTTTAATTTCTTGAATTTCGTGTTTATGTTGAGTGAAATTGGTTAATTTAGGTGTGAATTAGATTAATTTTGTTCAGTGAAAGTGCACAAATGAAAAAGTCATGAAGAAATTAGCGTATATTGTGTATTTCCTCGCTGTCGTCAAATCTCACTAGATGAGCTTGAGTAACGAAGCTACCGCTTTCCTCAAGACCCTGACTTTGTACATAGTGACTAATGACTGTATAAGAATTAACTAACCTGACATTGGCTAAATAAGTCGTGAAAAACTATTGAAAGTCATATTTATAAAAGAAGAACAATTACTTTATTTTGCCGCGAAAGCTTACTGCTAAAACATTATATTAAATTCCTGCTACAATAAAAACTTACTTTTAAATTAATTTCTAAGCCAGTCCTTTAATAAACAAATTACCTTCAAGAGTACGATTTCATTAAAAGTTACAGAGCTTTTAAAATATACTTAGCTTTGTTGAGCATAAGTCAAAGAAGTGCTAGGTTTGAAAATTACAAAAAGATAACGCTACTCCAGCTGGTTCCTTTGTGATTTTCTCGTGAATATTTAAGTCTAGAGTGGATTTTCATGTTTATAATAAAGAAAATATTCACTCTTTTCTTATCGAAAATGTTTTTCGACAGTATTACTGAGTTATATTTAACATACTAGTTCTTCCCGTGATAACGTGCGGATTCGAAAGAAATTTACACCACCGCGGGAGCCCGTTAAAGGTATTGGTTCAAATCTATATATGCGTGATGCCAAAACTTTCGACACCTTTTTACGAAAATTGAGCGGACGCAAGAACATAAAATTTGGCACACTTATAGTTTATGTGTAGGAGAAGTGCAGAATATTTTTCAATAATAATGCCTATAAAGTACATTAAATCAACAAATAAAACATTACCCACACTACCATGCATGTGACACACACAAACAAATATATTGATGATAACGATAAAAGATTACAGATGGCGCACTAACAATTTTGGGAACAAAGTACTTGGTCTTGAGAAATGAAGACGGCGTTCTTATCAACAAGATATTAAAATCTGTTATGGTCGAATTTCGACCAACGGGCAACCACTCGTTAGTTTAAATACCTTTCTTGAAAGCATATCTATCTATCCTATCTATGCTAAACTGCACAAAAATCATTTCAGCTGTTGTACGTGAAGACGTAATGATAATCATTATCACAGTTGAAAAATGACAAGGGGGTTACATACATACATACATATCTTCACGATAAATCCCTTACGTGTTAGGCAGAGAGTATTAGACAAGGGGGTTGTTTGAGCGAAAACCAAACTCTGAAACCAAACTTTGAACAAAAATAAAGGGTAAACAACTATTTAGTCAATGTTATACAGCAGAAGATCTGTTTGCTTGTTTGCTATAAATATGAAAAACTAGCTGTTCCGGTGAACTTCGTTCCACCCGTCCAGTTTGTATTGGGAAAAAATAGATTGATGTTTTCCTAGTTTCCCCATAGTAAAAAGGAATAAAGAGTGTCCATGTCCGTCTCCTGGTCATAAGCTACCTCTCCATCAATTTTCAGTTTAATCGGTTCAGACGTTCTTGAGTTATAAATAGTGTGACTAATACCACTTTCTTTTATATGTACTCGTATAAGATATAGATTTAATTAATTACTTAATTATTTAAAAGTACAAGTTCGTGTAAAAACACGCCATTCAATAATAATTCTTCAAGTTTAGCCCTTGACGATTCATTTTACCAATTTATGGTCAAACTTTTTCTGTAATAAATTTACTTACTGAAAGTACCTACGTTTAAATCTTCAGGGTACCTTACCTCTTTTCTTTATTGTTTAAATATTAGAATAAAATTGTTAAAGCTTTTACATAAATTATATCATAAAATTGTGAAAGTCCGCCTGAGCTACACGGCTAAACCACTGAACCGATTTTAATGTAATTAGATATGCTTACAGGTAAACACTAAACATCTGACTTCAAAGAATGGCTATTTTTTTAAAAAAAATAGCCCCGAAAACTAGGTAGGAATTAGTGGATGCAAGTTACGCACTTAAATTTCTTTTAAATTTAAAGTTTAAGTTAAAATCACACCTATTATACACCGACGAAGTTGCGAGCAAACAGCTAGTGCATACATACTCATTAATAATGATTTCAATAAATAGGTATCTATTACCTAACAGCCGACCAACCAGCGTGTTTGCACGAAAAGGGTAATGAATGTAGAGGGAGCCACGTAGATCTGCCAGGATAAAGAGGTTTAGGACTCAATACTGCCTCCCCCGTGAGGGCGTGAAGATATGTAGGTACGTATATATGTATACCTGATGAAAATTAAATTTTATCTACCCCTATGCGAAGCCGGGAGGAGCTGCTAGTTTATATACCCGCGGCATCGTCAGCGTAGAATAGATTTTCATACAAATTTCTAGTCAATTCCCAACCCCCCTTGTAGTTAGGCGTGGAGTTGAGGTTGGGGTTGGGGTTTTGAAAAAGGTATCTTATGTTTGAACTCGATATTTAAGTTTATGCATAGGTTTTCAAAAAAATTCAAAAAAGCTTTACAGATATTTCTGCATATCTATTTCTCATTTATGATATTAGGTGCAGATTTTGATAATTTCATAAAATAGGCATAAACACATAATGTCGGCAGAGAGTGTCGAATGCCAAATGTCACGATTCTTACCGACCTGCTTGGCGGTTTGGAAGACTCTTGACACCACTCTCGCATAAAACCCGAGCGATTTGATCAATGTCAACCTAGGTCTCCGTGGGTACCTACATCCATCCACATTCGCATTGTTTAACTGCTTTGTCATTTTTGTCTTTTCTTTTTTTAACATGCTAACTAAACGTGCCCTTCTCTTTTCACCAGCTCTATTTTAAACCCACTCTTTCTCTGATCTCACTGTTACAAAGGTTAAAGAAGACGTCAAAGGAATATTTGTTCATGTCTCGTAACTGTACCGACCTAATGTGTATCAGCTACTACAACTTTTACCCTCTTCTCTTACTGATCTTTTGTTTTTACCATGATTATTTAACGTAAAACAACTTCTGGTGACTCACTGATCGGTGGTAACAAATAAATAAATATTCCTGAACAAATTGAATCTAACACCAAAGTAAGCAAATCATATGCTTGTGTTATGTTTGTTAGTCAACGAATCCAATTCATAGGAATACTTAGGATACTTGAATAAATTTAATAAACAGCCAGACCCGGAAATACAGACATATTTAGATGTCACTACACAAATGATGATCAGTGTAGTTAGACGTGTAGTGAAGACGTGAAGCAGCCATCAGGAGAGCAGTCTGCTTGTTCGCTCGACCAACGAGGTGGTAATAATAACTGAAATACCTATCCAATGCGTTTTGGCAAGATAAGAACCTCTCTTTTACGTTTCTGTTTCGAGTTTGACCGTCTGCAACTCCACAACCATATGCACTTATCGTTTAATCCTTTAATTACTAAGGCTGAATAAACATGTATTACATTTTGTAATGTCGAAGTATCAAGTGTCCAATGAAGTATCAATATTTAATTGACTTAGTAGTCCAAATCCGTAGAGTTACTGCTGAATCTCGATTTTATGCAAATTTGGGATTTGGAATCTAATATGTCAATGAAATTGAAATCGGATTTTTGTTGTTTAATTAGTCCAAATACGAGGACGAAATTCTTTTTTGCAAAAATTTCTTAAAAACTTTTTAACACGGTATAGTTAGTTACCTCCTGTAGTTTTATGAGTAGTGCTTGCCATTATAATTTTTTTTTTCTTTTCTAATATGTCAATAAAATCTAATATGTGAATGTAATAATGAATCTAATTGGGAATGTAATAATGAATCTAATATGTCAATGAAATTGAAATCGGATTTTTGTTGTTTAATTAGTCCAAATACGAGCACGAAATTCTTTTTTGCAAAAATTTCTTAAAAACTTTTTTACACGGTATAGTTAGTTACCTCCTGTAGTTTTATGAGTAGTGCTTGCCATTATATTTTTTTTTTCTTTTCTAATATGTCAATAAAATCTAATATGTGAATGTAATAATGAATCTAATTGGGAATGTAATTAATGAATCTAATATGTCAATGAAATTGAAATCGGATTTTTGTTGTTTAATTAGTCCAAATAAGAGGACGAAATTCTTTTTTGCAAAAATTTCTTAAAAACTTTTTAACACGGTATAGTTAGTTACCTCCTGTAGTTTTATGAGTAGTGCTTGCCATTATAATTTTTTTTTCTTTTCTAATAATCTGTCTCTTACTAAATTAATAAATTTTACTCTTATCTATACACAATTCAAAAATGCTTAAACTTTACTTTTTTATAATTCATATTCTAACGGCTATGCTAAATTCGAAATTTAAATACATCGGTGAAAAGCCACACTAATAATCAGGAATAAGGGTTAAATTAGTAGAAATTAATTCTAACTAACTTTTGTGCAATTTTGACAGCCTCATTGGTCGAGTGGCTAGCGTACGCGCCTAACTACATGGACCAACCGCGAGGCTCGGGTTCGATTCCCGACGGGGGCAGGCATTCGTGTGATGAACATTTAGATGTCTGCATTTCCGGATCTGGGTGTTTATTAAATTTATTCTGGTATCTATTTAAGTATTTCTATGTATTAGTATCGTTGACTAACACCCATAACACAAGCATATAATTTGCTTACTTTGGGGTTAGATTCAATTTCTGTGATTTGTCCTGGGATATTTATTTATTATTTATTAATACTAAACAACCTCAATATTGAGGTACGCCATACCTCAATAATTTTATTCTTTTTTGTTTTTTAAGTAGATATTCTTGTTAAATTAGATTTTAGTTTTTTGTATAATGTGTAACAAGTGTGAGGAATTAGTCCGTTAATAAATTTTTTCTTTCTTTCTTTACCTAGTCAGACGTCACGATGTTACACGTAAACTTATGCCTATTTAATGTTATCTAAGATGGCTTATTTCTCATGACCGTAACTAAAGCTTGGCTTAAATTGCTGTAGAGTAAAGTATATTTGTGACACGTGCGAATACGTGAGAAATTCCCACGAAAATAACAACATGCAAATAAAGCAAACGACTTCCTCATCTCACCTTTGTTTGGAACTAGTTTGTTAGTTGTTTTATTTTTATTTTGATAAGGAACTTCAACTAAACTGTGCAAGAAATACTATTTTAAAAATAATAAACATGGACTAACGTAGAAATAAAATAATTTAATTTTTTTGATTTTTTTTTTATCAATCAAAATCACAAATTAAGTTGACATTAAAGTCTGTATTACATTGTAATAAAGACCGTGATACCGGGTTGAACCTTAGAGTACTTTTATTATTAAGAAGGTATAAGCACATTTTTTCATTAAAATGATTCAAAATATCACTTTTTTCCTTATCCTTTAAAATATACTTACTTCAAAACTCTACGATTCTCGCCTTTGTGGTCTAGCGGTCCAGGTTTTGGACTTGACTGCTTGAAGCGCTCATGCAGTTAAGTCCAACACCTGGACCGCTGGTTTGATTCCGGGGTCGGGCAACGATATTTATTTATAATAAAAAAAACGGTACTCGGGATTTGACATGTGCCCGGTTGACGATAGGCTTATGTGGGACGTAGTGTCTTCGGTTAGTCGTGGGTTCCCCGGTTGTGTATCTTCCTATCTTTCCTTTTTTTCCTCCCTAAAAAATTTTCCGCAAACAAGTGCCTTTATGAGTGATATGATGATTTCACAGCGCCGTTCAAAAAATAGAGGGAAATTAAAATTTGGAACAAACATGTTTTTACTCTTAAATAACAGAGTTTTCAAAATAAATTATAACTCACCAGCGTTACATGAAAACTTTTTTCGCAAAACTTTCAGAGTGGCTTAGTATGTTATTTTGGGAAATTTTTGTAAATTAAAATTTGGGTAAATTAAGTATTATTACAGTAGTTTAGTAATGGTAGGTAGGGGAGTCCAGTGTCATTGAACTTTATTGATTAGATGATGGAGAATACAAAAAACTTTTAAGCTGTAAGTTGAACATCTTAAAGCTAGAAGAACAACTACTGTCCCTTGATCATAGATGAGCTTATAGTAGTGTACATATGCCTAACGTGACTTCGATGTCGGAAACATTTCAATCAGACAGGTGGGGGAAAATTTCTGACTCTCCTGGCTCCTACTTCCGTAAACAAAAAATAAAATTAAAAGGCTCTTTGAACACCAAAATTCAATTATAAATAGTAACACTTGTTACTTAATTGCAATAACATAATTATTGACACTTATTATTTATTTTTCCAAACAGGTAGAATGTCCGTAAGCAGCTGCGCAGTAGCACGAATGTATTGAATTGTAAACCATACGTAACTTATTATTTATTCTTTTTATTGTTAAATTATATGTTTGTCATCTAAGTCGATTTGTATAAAGTTAATATAATCTGTAAGTATGATGTTTAAACAGATTAAAGAAATAGAAAAATGACTCCAAACGGTTGGCGGGAATAATAGAGGTTATGTTGTACCGAATTATATTTCGTAAAAAAACTTGTAACCTAAAAAAAAAGTTGTCAGAATTACCATAGGTAGCCTAGTCTATCAAATTACTGTTATTACTTAGGTTAATCACTTAGATCTAACGATCTTATTTACATACTTGTGAATTTAAGCACCTAATGAAAATTGTGGTCTTGCTGTAAAATTATTTACTTGGAAATTATGAGTTTAAGCGCTATCGAGGAAAAAGAAAATTTTAGTTTTTCGTTTTTATTGAATTTTGCGTATAATCGTATATTTAGTCAAATTTGTCAATTTTGGTGGCATAACAACAAAAAGAACTAAGACGTGGCAGCACGGTCTAAAAGTCTTAGTCTGTCCCAGAAATGTACATATAAATTAAAAAAAAATATCGAGTTTTGGCGCCATCGTGAATGAAGATGGTCGTAATTTTTTCACAATTATTGATTTTAGTGTAAATTGTGAGGAATATTAGTTAATTTAGGGTGGGAATTCGTTTAATTTTGATCAGTGAAAGTGCAAAATTAATGTAATAATCATGAAGAAATTAGTGTATCGTGAATTTCCTCGCTGCCGCCAAATTTCCCAAAATGAGCTTGTGTAAAGTGATCACCGCTTTACTCAAGACCGTGACGTGACTATGTGGCGGAAGACGTGGCAGCATGGCCTAAAGGTCTTAGCCGGCCCCAGAACCCCAGAATGGGACAAATTAACTTAAAAAAATAAGGGGAGTTTTGGCGCCATCGTGAATGAAGACGGTCGTGTTTTTTCATAATTATTGATTTTCGTTTTTATGTTGAGTTAAATTAGTTAATTTAGGTGGGAATTAATTTAGTTTTGTTCAGTGAACGTGCACAAATCATGAAGAAACTAGTGTATCGTGAATTTCTTCGCTGCCGCCAAATCTCCCAAAGTGAGCTTGTGTAAAGTTACCACCGCTTTACTCAAGAGCCTGACGTGACTTTGTAAATAGTGACCAATGACTGTACATATAAGAATAATTAATACGGAAGATATGTGACTAATGAAGAAATAATTAACACGGAAGACGTGGCAGCATGGCCTAAAGGTCTTAGCCGGTCCCAGAAAGGGGCAAAATGCAAATTAACTTTAAAAAAATCTGGAGTTTTGGCGCCATCGTGAATGAAGATGGTCGCATTTTTTCATAATTATTGAATTTCGTGTTTACATTGAGTGAAATTAGTTAATTTAGGTGGGAATTGGTCTAGTTTTGTTCAGCGAACGTGCACAAGTGAAATAATCATGAAGAAATTAGTGTATCGCGAATTTCCTCGCTGCCGCCAAACCTCATAGACAAGCTTGTGTAAAGAAACCACCGCTTTACTCAAGGCCCAGACAAGAATTTATAAACGATTAAGAACTGAAATAAAGAAATAATACTGAAGACGTGGTTGTATGGCCTGAAGGCTTTTACCTGCCCCACAAAGGGGCGAACTAAATAAATAATTTAAAAAAGTCTAGAATTTCGGCGCCATTGTTATGTATACATATTATGAGTAAAATTATCTAATTTAGGTGGCAATTACTTCAATTTTGTTTTGTCAAAGTGTGCAAGTGAAATATTTATTAAGAAATTAGTGTATACGTTCTGTTTATATGTTTTTTTTTCGTATAGCTTAAGTAAGGGACTCAAGACCCTGACATGACATTCGATAACGACGTATTACTATAATAAAAGAAATTCAAGTAGTAACTGGTATTTGATATAAAAAAAGAATCGATATGTAAACAAAAATAATGTCATGGAAATGTTAGAAAAATGAAAATTTATTGGAGTTATGTATAATGAATACTATCATAGGAATTTCAGGGCCGCGAGGGCGTAGCCAAAACATTAACAATAATTTATTCTGGCGAGCGGTAGCGTAAATAGTTGTAATTTCATATTTTGTCTTCAACACTTTTTGAGTACTTATATGTAATAGGTAGTATAGCTATTTTAATTATGCGCTTCGGCTATATTCGTCAAGCTTCGGAAATCCGACTGTATTTTAAAGACCTTAAAGACATCTATATAATATAGAGTTGTTATTACATAATTAATCATTTCGCTTAGATTTAAATTAGGTTGTCAAATTTCAATTCCAATTCCACTCAAAATAAACACGAAATTCAATAATAAATGAAAAAATTACGATCACCTTCATTCACGATGGCGCCAAAACTCACCGTTAAACACTCATTAACACGTCCTCTTGACATTTGACAGCATAGTTGACATATGCAGAGTAAAATTGTATTACGTTTGTGTTGCCAGCTACTGTTGGCTGTATTTGCTTGACGGGGAAAGCTGAAAACCAGTTGAGGTAGATTAAGTCTTAACAAATACTGAGCATTTCCTTGGCGGATATGTTGTCACACTCTGTCTCTATATCTTATTATCACTTTTTGTATATACACATACATATTAAGAGTTAGATAAGATTTCTTGTTTTTTTTAATAGTGATGTGTGATAAGTATTAGTCTGTTAATAAAGGTTTTCTTTCTTTCTTTCAAAAAGTACCTTATGTTACTTTTAATATCCTCAAGAATACGTGTACAAAGTTTCATGATGATTGGTGTAGTTTTCATGTGTTTTACTAAGTTCTATTACTAGGTTATTTTATGTATATTACTAGGTTAGGTTCGTTTCGCAGCGACTCACCCGGATGGGTGCCACCGCCTTACCTATTCCTGCCGCCATAACGTCATGACGTGTTCCGGTTTGGAGGGTAAGGTAGCCGATAAACCTACTTTTGCTCAAGGCCTTACATCCTGGCCTCAGGTGGGCAACGCACCATTACAAACTTTGGTGACTCTAGGCGGCCTGAATTTCTTATCAACAGGAAATCCGTCTACTTGTTTGCCTTCCAATATCATAAAAAAAGTGTAACAAGAAACTAGCATATTTTATAATATTATTAATAGAGATTGGAAATTAAAAAGCAATCACTTTTTGATTAAACCGAATATCAAGGGTATTGGAAAGGGATTTTGCGAAATGCAAACTACGGGAGGTTTTGTATTAATGCGGTTGATTGGAAACTATTGAATTCAGACAATTTAAACTCGGTGAAACTGCAAAAAAATCGACTTCAATTTTATTACTCGTCGAATATGTGCACAAAAAATTTATCCGTCCGATAATGAAACTTTTTAGGTTTTTAGCCGACTTTACAAAAGGAGCAAATTATATGTTTTTTTATATGTATGTTGATCGATATCTTCGTCATTTTGTAGAACGTCTGAAATCGAAGAAATACTTACTAAAAATACTAAAGTCTAAAAATATTAAAAAAGTGTAAACGTATTAATAATAAATAAAAGTCGGTTGCAGTTTGCGCTTGAATTATAAATGGGGTTGATACAAATATGACGTGCCTATATGTGAGTGTGTGTCTGTCTGTTTGTGTCTCCTAAATCCTCCTTATTGGCTTATAATATCAAACTAGTGCCCTGCCCCGGCTTCACACGGGTATAAAATATACATATAGAAACCTTCCTCTTCAATCACTTTATCTATTAAAAAACTGCATCAAGATCCGTTGCGTAGCTTTAAAGATTTAAGCATATAAATGGACGTAGGGACAGAGGAAGGGACTTTGTTTTACACTGTGTAGTCATATAAAAAATAAAAGTGATATTGCGGTGTATTCGTCACCTTCGACTAACTCCCGCAACACAAGCTTATACATTTCTTAATTTTTATTACCTACTAGCTGCGCCCCGCGGTTTCACCCGCCTAAGTCCCAATCCCGCAGGAACTCCGGGATAAAAAGTAGCCTATATGTTATTCTGTGTCTTCAACTACCTACATACCAAATTTCATCGTAATCGGCTTTGTAGTTTTTGCGTGAAAGAGTAACAAACATCCATACATCCATACATACAAACTTTCGCATTTATAATATTAATAGGATAGGATTACAAACTTTTCTTTAAATAAATAAGTACTCCTGGACAAGTTATACAAATTGAATCCTGACCCCAAAGTAAACAAATTATGTATGTTAGCCAACAATATATACTAATATATAAAAATATTTATAGAGATAGAGAGAGAGAGAGAGAAAACCACCCAGACCCGGGAATACAGACACCTAAATGTTTATCACACAAATGGCTGCCGCTATCGGGAATCGAGCTCGAGCCTCGCGGTTGGTCGGTGGTGTTATCCGTGTACGCTAGCCTCTCGACCCACTAAGAGACAAAAGTCAGTCGTATCTGCTTACAATAGTTACGATTATGTTCATGTTTATGGTTGAATAAAGAATAAAAACTCATTATTCGTGTGATATTATTTATGTGATATTTATTAAATATACTGCCATAAAAAATCTGTATCTATTTTACAGCACCATTAACTTTTTATGGCAGAGCTATTATTTACTGCTATACTTAGATTTAATGTCATCGGTTAAGCGTATTTTTCATATTTTTCTTTGTATGTAATAGTATTTTTTATATTTTGTTTTGTGTGTGGTAGAATTTTTCATATTTTCCTTTTGTGTGTAGTAGTATTTTTCATATTTTTCTTTTGTATGAAGTAGTTTTTTTCATATTTTTCTTTTGTGTGTAGTAGTATTTTTCATATTTTTCTTTTGTATGAAGTAGTATTTTTCATATTTTTCTTTTGTGTGAAGTAGTATTTTTCATACTTTTCTTTTGTTTGTGGTAGTATTTTTCATATTTTTCATTTGTATGTAGTAGTATTTTTCATATTTTTCTTTTTAATTCAATGCATTTGTAATATGTTATCTCTCACCATCAGGAGAGCCGTGGTCTTATTCACTGTCTTATCACATTAAAAAAGTGTTTGCCTCTGTGGTTTAGTGATCCGGTACTGACTTTGACTTCATGATTTCCCAGTTTTAATTTCCGGGTCGGGCGACGCAACATTTTTACACAAAACAAATACTTAAACTTATACCTACTCTCTGTAAAGAAATTGGCGTGAAGATATGTATGTTTATCTAATAAAACAGCGTTGCCCAATATAGAGGGTCTAGAGCCCCTTTAGTAATAAGTTTACCACCTATCACATTGTGGGACTGGATTCTTCGGACATATGTACGTGAAAATACTTTTTTAATAGTATCTTCACGCCCATATCTCCGAATGAATAGGCAGAGGCATAACCAGAGCACCCGCGACTAGCCGAAGAACCTAAGACCTAGGGAAGGGGCTGGTAGCGAGCCGGGCAGTTAGCCAATCCCAAGCAAAAATATTGTTGTTAAAAATTGAAACTACACAATTCTCTATTATTTTGTTGCTACCCGACCCGGGGATCCTACCCGAGACCTGAAAAAGTCAAATCCGCCGGATCGCTAGTTCTTGTGCACAAGAATCAATACCACTTATAACAATAATGTTTACTTGCAACATTTAGGTGTTTAACAAATTTAGTATTTCAAATAATTTTACACTTAAAAACGCAAAATAGGATAGCTTACCCTTAAACAGCTTTGTTTAGTTATAGGTACTTAGTAAAATAAATTTTGCAAAATTTTGCAGACTAGACCATCTGCCTTCCTGCCAGGCAGCTCGTAAAATGCGAGCATAGACTTACTGACAGTAACACCGTGACATCCTACTAGGTAGTAGAGTTTCGCTGCAACTCGCCCAAATTGGTACTACCGGCTTAGCTATCCTTTTTTTTTTTCTTGCTTCCTCCTCTTGCTTTACGCTGGGACTATGGGAACACGTTTGTATACTACCACAGTTTCAGCAGCTTGTTCTTGAAAGACTCCATTCTCGAAAATAGTTTTATTATTAGGTATTATAAACCATTACGTCACCCATAAGATTACGCGGCAAATACCGAGTACACCGTCAAAGACCACTAGCAGAAGACATGCTTGTACTTGGTGTCGTGGCCTATTGACGGGGGTTGGAGGAGGGCGTGAGGTATTCTCCTCCGACGCCCGGTTCTACGTCTGCGGATTTCTGAAGTGGCAGAGTTTTCTCTTACTCTTTCCGCAGCCTCCTTTTTTGCTATCACTGTTTCGCAGTAAGTCAGAACTGCGTCCCATGCCCTCTCACTCTCCACCATAGCTTTAATTACAGCCATTAATGAGAGGTCATCCCCCACAACATCTATGAGTTGCCGTCTCTGTTCAGCCCAGGCCGGGCATTCTTCCAGCGTGTGTGGCTGTGTCTTCTCTATATCCACAGTGGTGGCATTGATTAAATTCTTCTCTGCGCGCTATTTGGCACAAATATTTGCCAAAACACCCATGCCCGGTAAGGACCTGGACAAGCCTAAAAGTCAAAGGCCTTAGCTATCCCTGCCGCCACAAGGTCAGTGCTTGCCGTTAACGTGTTCTGGTTTCGAAAGGTTCGGTAAACTTACATTTATTCGAGGCCTAACACCCTGCCCTCAGGTTGGCAACGCACCATTACCACCTTTGGTGTCTGAAGGCGGCATGAATTTCTTATAGAAATCCGTCTTTTTGTTTGCCTTCCAATATAATAAAATAAAATTATTTGGTAATTGTTTCTCGCGGTAATCCATCCAAACATTAAAATTTAAAGCCCAAGCATATTTATGAATCTTAGTGGATAGCTTCAACAATGAACTACTAAATTTTAACTGAGGCGATTCTCTTTGTTATCGTTTTTACGCTGGGAGCATGCCTAAGAAATGTGCCAAACCTACTTATCCGGTATGCGACCTCAATACGCCGCCCACATATAGGTCGCTAGTTCATGACTAAACCAAACAGATTATGAGACAAACGTTTAGACATTGCATAAACTAATGCGAGTGCTCTTAAAAATGTCAGAGTCAAGGTATTTTTGCCCCGTGTTGGTCTGGGTCTCTCGTGTAGAAGAGACCATCTTCCTGGTAAAGATAAAAACACTCAATCGAAATATTGAACTTGGTTATCATTTCACATTTATGTTTTAATGGCATTGTGATTTTCAAGAATGTTTTCGATGTACAAATTTTAAGGGAAAGATTTAAGATATATCTTGTAAGAATCTGACGAAGATCTCCGGCGACAATTCATAGAACTTTTTTCTTTTTCTTTCTTTAGGTTTTGGCCTTCACGTTAGTATTTTGCCATTAGTCAAGTAGAAACTTGCATCAAATTTTATATAAATTTTAATCAATTATATCTAATTAGTCATCAGTCATAAGTCGTCAGTAAGTCATGTCAGGCTCTTGGGTAAAGCGGTGGCTTCATTACTCAAGCTCATGTAATGAGATTTGGCGGCAACGAGGAAATACACGATACGCTATTTTTTTAATGATTATTTCATTTTTGCACATTCACTGAACAAAATGCCACCAATATTGACTAATTCACTCAATATAAAAACGAAATTCAATAATTATGAAAAAACTTCGACCATCTTTTCTCTCGATGGCGCCAAAAACTTCAACAAGTAAATTAATTTTCACTTTGGAGTTCGTAGTTTTGAAGTTGGTTCATTTTTTATGTGATAGGTCAGCGACCTGATGCCTGATGGTAAGAAACAACCGTGGCCTATAAGCACCATAGATGTTACAGGAGCGTCGCTGTCTTGCGGACAGGATTTTCGCTTTATTATTGGTTTTCCAAAAAAACTTTGTGTGCCACATGCAATTATACCGACTTCAATTCTAGTAATAATAACATACTCGTACATTAATAAGCAAACATATCATTAGAAGTAAGTATTTGCAGGAGAAATCGAAGCCTTAAGTTTTATGACATCGTTTCGTAGTACAATATAAAAGCATAGATTAGCTGGTCTCAAACCAGTCCCTCATGCACTCCAGCCTTACTACCGGTCTGTAAAGTATACCTAATACCAAAAACTGGAATGTGAAAGTCCTTGCAAAAGATTTATGATACTAAATGCGTTTTAATAAAATTAATTGGATTTCGTCAATACCTAACTTGATCATAACGGTCCAAATTAATCATTTAAATATAAATGATGTTTTTTTGTGATGTAGTATCCATTTATGTTTAATAATGAATAAGTTACAATAAAATTATAATATTTTCAACTAAAATCAATAATTTTATGATAAACTGCAATAAATCATATTCAATTTATTAATCATTTAAATTAATATAATCATTCAATTTAGCATTTATTATAAAATGGGCAATTCCGTATTCTTTCTTCTAATTCTTATCTTAATATATATAAATTACATGTCACATTGTTTGTCCGCGATGGACTCCTAAACTACTTAACCGATTTCAATCAAATTTGCACATCGTGTACAGTTTGATCCAACTTGAAAGATAGGATAGCTTACATCTCAATATATGATAAAAAATACCATCCGAGCGAAGCCGGAATAGGCAACTAGTCTTAAATATATAAAAATGATTTCTTTTTGCCTTTGATGTCGCATGACGCGTGAACGAATGGACCAATTCTTTTCGTTTGTCATGTTAGTTACTACATAGAAAAAAACAAATTTGTCAAAACATTAGAAAATTAACGAAAACTTTAGAAAATATCAATTATACGTGAATGTCAGATGATTGACGTCCAATTCGAATTAAATATTCATAGTCAAAATAGGACAACTTCTGTTGGATCAGCTAGATACAACACAGTAAAATGTAAGTATAAAAATATCTTATGTTGAAAGTTAATACATATCTTATGTTTTACAGAGATAAAGGCTATATCTAAATATTTCAAGAGTGAAGAAAATAAAAATAGATTTTATCTTGGCTAAAGATTTTGTCGGACTTCCGTATATATCCTCGAATCGCATTTATTTCCGAGATTCAGTTTCAGCTACCGTATTTCTATTGTTTGGAATCAATAGAGATAACTGTTTATAGTGAACTTGAATAGATACAATCTTTGAGGTGAAATCTAGTTGAAAATTACACAAGATCCTGTATTGGATATTTTTTTGTGTGATGGGACAGCTCACGTGTGTTCTGATGATAAGAGAAGTTGACGTCATGCAGTCTGAATATTAGGCCTATTGTGCAAGTCTACTGGGCCTGGCAGATAAAGAGAAAGAGAGGCAGATGGTCTAATCTACTCAGTGGACCTGGACCAACATAAAGAGAATGGAATATGACGTATTTGTCTCCTTAAATTATCTTCATTATTTTATATGCAAAAAAAAATTAAAAAAAAGTATCTTCACGCCCATATCCCCGAAGATGTAGACAGAGGCACAACCAGGGCACCCACGACTAGCCGAAGACACTAAGTCCCACAATGTGATAGGTGGCAAGCCTATCGCCAACCGGGCACATTTCCAATCCCGACCAAAATTTTTTTTTATTAGAAAATTGGAAAAATCCTATTTTTCTTTTTGTTGGCCGACCCGGGATTCGAACCCGGGACCTCATGCAGTCAAGTCCAACACCTGGACCGCTAGACCACAGAGGCGATTTATGTGCAGGTTCGTATATTTCCGGTTTATCGGAACTGTTAGATTTATAACACCTCTCTCTCTCTGTGACGTAACGGTGCGGTGTTGGACTTGATTCCACAAAGTCTCGTGTTCGATCCTCTGGCCCTGCAACAAAAAAATCCGGTCAATTATCCAGTCCAGTTAATTATTAACGTTGCTTATTAGAGAACTAAAAAAAACCTTGTCAGAAGCCATCACGGCACTTATAGTCTATCAAAAAAGTCAATAGTTTGTTAACTAAGTTTTATTCCAATTTAATCTTAAACTTAAATAATATGTTCTTGAAATTAAAGTTTTAAGAGAATAAGGTATCCGGTAGGCTAGTACAATTGGCCTAAAACCTTGCACCTATAACTTCTATGGTCTATAAGGACCACGGTTATCTCTTTCCATCAAGAATGTCGTAAGCTTGTTCATCTTATCAGGTAAAATAAATCAAATAAATTATGCCTTGTACACATCGCCTTACAAAATCTTTTGTAACCATAGACAAACATAGAATGCGGACGGAAGTTTCATAGAGCAGTTTAACGTCAGACCACAATTAGCGAGCTGCTAGACGGAGTAATTACACAATTAACCATCAGGTGTCGGTTACACAAGGCTCTCGAACAAGAAGTTAACTGGAGACAATAATCCATTTAGGCCTCATTCACATTATGTAACTAATGGCCCAAATTAGGTTACGTTAATGTTTCTCTGCGCACAGTGTGTAACTTCTTTATTGAGATTGATTAAAGAAGTAATTTACGTAAACTTAAATTATTTAGACGTGTTTAAACAGGTTTAAACTGTAAGTGTAGTAATGTAACACATAAGTTGAAAAACTAGTACCTGATGAATAAAGTTTAAGTGTTATTAGCATATAGGTGTTGTATTAGTTAAGACACCTAATGGATTATTTATTAATTTTCAATTTTGGGGTCCAAGAAGACCAAGTTACAATCTTAACTCCCATTGTTTCAATGTTATACAAAATAAAATAGGAAAATCTAACAAATATATATAATTTAAGTTTAGTAAAGTGCTGTACACACACGGACACGCGAGACGCGTCGCATTGCACAGAGCACAAATTCGCAGCGATGCGATCCGGTATAGTGTGTGTTGTTCTGTGCAAAATGTATGATTGCGATTTGGCGAATTATCGCGCGTTCGTGCTTCAAGACGTGCCCACTTAATTATGTGCCCTATTCGTAAAACTGCAAAAAAAACAGTTATTTCACTATCACATTCAATTCAATTATTAGATCATTTTTTGCAAAAAATATCTTATGATTCCGAGATGGTCCCACGTAAATTTTATCAATATCATTATTTAAAAAAAATTGCAATATTGAGTATAATTTAAAAACATACTAGTCTGATCATTGTAAAACTAATATGGACCATTTTGGAATGATGACCTATCTCTCTTAAAAAGAACCATCAAAATTCAAATCGGCCAAGTAATGGCATACATATATACGAATAATAGCAAAATCAAACATGCAGTCGAATAACTGACTCGAAAAAATAAAAGGTTCTCACTCTTTTATGGACTTGAGAAAAACAGTTAAAACCGTAAAAGGCGTTGAAAAGAGAAAAGTAATTTCGATAGTTAAAAAAGTACGTGGTCATTACTATTAATATTATAAATGCAAAAGTTTGTCTGTTACTCCTTCACGCAAAAACTACTGAATCGATTTTCATGATACTTGGTACAGACATAAAGGGTAACTTGGATTAACACATAAGATAGTTTTTATCTCGAAATATTGTTTCTAAGGGACCACGCGGGCAACGCCGCGGGCAACAGCTAGTATCCCATACTATTCGGTACTTGTTACTTTGTTAGCTTACTTGGCCGCGTTCCGATCCGATCCAGTGGTGGTTTTTAGAATTATATAGACACGCCGCAAGAATCTTTGTATAGATTTTGTATGATTGTATACATGAATAAAACATTTTAAATTTGAATCAGATAATAAAAAAATGTTTGTTGTTTATCTCGATTTCATTTACAGAGACTGGGACAGTGGTAAAGCTTTGTTAACACGTTCAGCAACATTTTTAATTAAAAATATTACAATAATAATTAAATTTTGCATCAACATTCAAGCAAAATTGATTCAAATCTAAACATTAATTTCATGTTATACAAACATGGAAATATACGCAAGGTTAACTTAATAAGTAATTAATGTCCAAAGTCTAAGTACGTATATCAGTGTAGGTATTGTATTGTCAAATTCTGAATATCTATCGGATAAGAGTGCTTGGGATTAATTGCTCCTCATACCAATCTCTTACTAGTAATAATGTGTGATGTAATACTAATAAATTTGTTTAGAATAAGGAAAAAAAGACAAGGCCGCTGAGTTTCTTGTCGGATCTTCTCAGTGTGTGGCCACATTCCGATCCGGTGGTAGTTTTTAGTCTCTTTATAGACTCGTCACAAGTGCCTCTTGTAAGGTGAATGTAGATAAAAATATTTTCTATTCTAATGCATACATTTTATGCATAATTGCCTATCCCCTAAATACCTAGCTCTTTATTTGTACTTTATTTCCTTTAATGGCATGGACTACTTAAAAAAAATATACTTAAAATCAAAGGGCAAAATTGGAACTTAGAAGAAACAAACATTACAAATCAACAAAAATTGAAAATTATATTTTCATTGAAATTAAGTATTTTTATTGAAAATATCAGTTTTTCTCAGTGCATGTTTACAAATGTGGGAACCTTGTGGTGGTTAGCCGATTCTATTTCTGGATCACAAAAGAACAAAGGTCCATTTAATCGAGCGCGTGAGAAGGTATTTGTTGATTTTTTTGACCTATATGGCAACACTTTTCAATAAAATCATAGCTTAGTAGATGTATACTTTGGCTAAAGATATGTAATCTGTAAGATCAATGTCAGTAAGTATATGGGGTATGAAGAAAATTGGAAGAAAAAGTTAGCTTCTCGATTGCACAATATTAAACAACAAAATTGTTAATTTAATTTATATTTTTAATAAATTGTTAACTGCAATTTATAACGCCCAACGCTAAAAAACGGTATCATATTACCGTTACCGTTCATAGGTTTGACGTGTCTGTATGTGGCATCATAACTTTTGAACGGATGTTCCGATTTCAATGCGATTTTTTCGTTTGAAAGCTGATCGAAAAAGTTCTTAGCTAATATTACACGTAGGATTTGTCAAGGATTAATGAAATCGTTTAATTTTAGTGTTGTTGTACTGTACACATTTGGAAGAAGAATCCCTTAATTCATTGTAATGCTTCTTATTTAGAGTTCTTGTTTTTTCATGATAATGGAAGTAAAACAAACAGACAAATTTCTTGATGATAAGAAATTCATGCCGCCTAGAGATACCAACGGTGGTAATGGTGCTTTGCCAACCTGAAGCCTGAATGTTAGGCCTCGAACAAAAGTAAGTTTACCGGCCACCTTATCCTCCGAACCGGAACACGTCATCGGCAAGCACTGACGTTATGGCGACAGGAATAGATATTGCGATTGTACCAAGCTAGACGAGGGAAATTGAATTTTCAATTTTCTAATAAAAATTACGTTGGTCTTGATTAGATTACTTTCGTTTGACGTTAGATAAGCCATCTAACTAGGGACTAAATACCTTCGTCTAATACTTGGTGCCCTAGTTGTACTTCTTTGGTGACACGTACGTGAAGATACTTTCTTTATAGTCATCCTACTAATATTATAAATGCGAAAGTTTGTAAGGATGTGTGTATGTTTGTTACTCTTTCACGCAAAAACTATTGAATGGATTTTCATGAAACTTTGCAGGAATATAGCTTTGATATTAGAATAACATAATAAGTTAAAATTTATAGGGTTTTTTTATAATTTGGTGATAATGTAACGATAACTGTCAAATAAACGCGGACGAAGTCGCGGGTTACAGCTAGTATTGCATAAAACTTAAATGATATTGAAATGGCTTTGGTCGGTCAAAAACCGCAAATTTAATAGGTATATAGTAACCTTGAAATAAATTAGCCGGTCAGTTAGTTCGACCTAGATATTGAGTCCACATCTCGAGTTTAGTTTAAATAGATGTTAGTTTGCCTAGAATATTTTATAGGAACATTGGTAGCAACATTACTAATAGTCCAATAAATTTTGTGAATGTAAAATCGTCCAATATAATTAGATTTAATTTGTAATAATGTATAGATAAAAAAAACAGTAATTGAACGAAATCTGTACATAAAAAAATAAAAATTTATTTGATGATTTGACTTCGACTCGATGAAAAAAGATTGGTGGTAATAGTTTGTGTATGTGTGCGTGCCGTACGTGCATACGTGCATGAGTGCTTGAGTGCGTGCGTGAGCACAGGAGGGCGTGCGTTAGTGGGTGAGTGCGTGTGTGTGCGTGTGTGTAAAACTGGTTGGTCACCTCAGTTGTTTAGCGATCCGGCTTTTTTCTTTTCCTTTTTTGCAAATTGGCAGCAATTTTTATGAGTGGCCGTTTGACGATAGGTTTGCTGTCTAAAATAGGAGATAGGTATTGTGAGACTTGGTGTCTTCGGCTAGTCGTAGGGATATGGGCTTGAAAACACTTCTACTACTACTGGTACTATCACTTGCAGTAGAGTACTGTGGAGTAACTCGTTCGGATAGAGACCCACAGTTACCATAATACCATCACACAAGCCTTGTACATATTCGTTGTCATAATGCCATAAAGAAAATAATGGTCTCATAATTTACACATTTCCTAAAATACTCAGCAAATAATGGCTCAACTTGTTTATGTAAATCATTTAAAACAAGGAACATACACACCTCTTTGTTCACAAATATTTGTGTACATACGTGAAAATATTTGTCCCCGTAGATGTGCAATTTGGATCTACTGTGTACATTCTAATTTAGTATGCCCAAGAAAAGGGCGACTTTGTTAGTTTGAAAATAGTGTGGATTTGATTAGTATACATATAATACGTATAGTATTAAGCAATGTGGTAATGCCATATCAATATATTATATCGTGTGTTTAAACTAACTTGTATATAATACATATTGCTCCTTTTTGTTTTGCATAAGTAACATCTGATAAATACTGTGCTAACGTTTAAAAATGATCAGGTCCTAGTCTTTACTAAGTATTAAATGTTTTTATGAGGATAGTGTTTTAACTAGCGGACCCGGTAAACTTCGTTGATTTGGCACTCCATACACTCTGCCTACTCTGCATCGAGACTTGGCTTGACGATGTGTATGTATATGTAAGACGTCCTGCATGTTCAAATGTTTCTACATTCCGGATTTCCCGTACTTAGTCACTTTATAATGAGAATTGGTTGATTTATATCTGTAAGTTCAAAACTACTAAGCCGACATAGGTTGACAGACATGGAAACGATACAGGACAGTATTAAGTATAAACTTACCAAAATTAAAAAAAAAACTATACCTAGGTATAAAAAAACAAAAAACGAAGAAATTAAATTAAACTTTGTGGCAGTGAATTATACCCAAATTTACATTTCTAATTTTACCCCTCATCAGATCGGTCAGATCATACTAAAATGTATATAGAGCCACATCAGAATCTCTTATAAAAATGTCCTTCAATCTGAAAAAATAAATGTAATTTTAGATAACTTAAATGTCTAAATGTCCTAAATGAAATAACGTCATTAAAAATACGAAATTGCACTTCTTAAAGTTGGAAAATGCTATTAATCCTATTAATATTATAAATGCGAAAGTTTGTCTGATTGTTTGTCACTCCTTCACGCAAAAACTGTCAAATTGATTTTCATGAAATTTGGCACACACATAAAGGGTAATTTGTATTAGACATAGGATATTTTTATCGCAAAAAAATGTTCCTGTGGGGCCATCAACCACTTCGGCAACATCTCGGCTAGTAAAAAATAAGGGAGCCGGATTTCTCGCTACTTTAGTGGCCTAGCTGTAAGTCTATGAAGACAACTTTGAGCGCACACGTCTGCGGTGTAGTACGTGACCACATCCGGTAATAAAATCAACAAAATCAGCGCTTGATTTGCGGTTTTGAGGTCAAGAATGATTAACTTTGTCTTTACTTGATATACTGGTCACAATATGATGTAATTTTCTTAACCGACTGACAAAAAGGAGGAAGTTCTCAATTCATCTGTGTATTTTTTTTATTTAAAAAATGCTCGATTCCGAGGTGGTCCTTAGTTTTATCATGATCCGACTATATACGTACTTATAAGTTTACCTCAAAACGATTAAGTACCTAAACATTATTAAGTATGATGTTGATAAAATTGATGTGGGACCATTTCGAAAACATTTGCTGTCTTTCTAAAAATGAATTATCAAATCGCAACGTGGTACCTACCCAATGAAATAGATGGTTTTAGTGTCAAAGAGTATATAAATACTACGTAATAAGAGGCGGGACTTCCATAGATACATAGCAAACCCAAAAAGCAAAAGTATGAAGTTTACTTGAAAAAAAGTAACCCGTATAATTTGAAAGTAAGTCTAAAGGCATTCAAATATAGGGCAACTAGTGTCATATGATTTGGGCGAATAAAAAACATAGCAAACTTATTTTTTTTTATATGAAAGTTGCGTTAAACTGGTTGGTGTTTGCAGTTTTATTTTTAATAAATATATAATATATATCATTGTTTTAAACGCATGAAATAGCATACGAATGGATCTCCTAATGTTAAAAAAATACACGTTATAGCTGCAAAGATGGTATGGTGCCATATATAGTCTGAAATGTTAAGCCTCTACTAACATAGAGCAAGAACAGTACTTATCTACTCAATTTATAAATATAAATATACCTGGACAAGTTAATCAACTTTGTCTTTACTTGATATACTCGTCACAATATGATGTAATATTTTTAACCGACTCAGAAAAGGAGGAGGTTATCAATTCGTATGTACGTTTTTTTATTTAAAAATTACTCGGTCGTACCATACCTAAGTCAAAATTCTGGTAGTTTGTTATTGAAAGATAGGTTAAGATTCCGAGTTGTTCCTTAGTTTTATCATGATCCGACTATAAAAATGTAAGCACTAATAAGTATACCTCAAAATGATGTATACTTATAATGTATATGATGTATGATGTTAATAAAATTGATGTGGGACCATTTCAAAAACATTTGCTGTCTTTCGAAAAAAGAAATATCAAATGGTGACGTGGTACCCAATGAAATAGTTGGAGTCGGTTTTTAACCGAGTTCAAAAAATCGAGGAGGTTTTCAATTTGGCCGTATATTTTTATGTATGTACACCGATTTCTTCGAGGTTTCTGAACCGATTTACGTATTTCTGTTTTTGTTTCAGGCGGAATAGTTTCGAATTGGTCCCATAAAAAAATGATTCAGATTGGCCCATTAGCTTTTATTTTGTTTTATGAGCATTTTTATCTACTTTCACCTACTCCGAAATCGATTTTTATTAAATTAAATCATATCAGCAATAAACTTAAAACTTAACCGATTTAACAAAATTGGGTTTTAATTACTAAAAATCGGTAAAATTTTGTCAAAGATAGTATGTCAGGGTATTGAGTTAAGCGGTGGCCTCATTACTCAAGCTCGTTTAATGAGATTTGGCGGCAACGAGGAAATGCACAATACACTAATTTCTTCATGATCATTTCATTTTTGCACTTTCATTGAACAAAATTGTACAAAAATTCATCAAAATTGACTAACCTTACTCCATATTCAAACGGAATTCTATAATTATGAAAAAACTACGATCATCTTTTTTTTCGATGGCGGCGTTTGTCATAATAAAAAAGCTTCAGTAACGTATATTAAAACTTAAAGTTACTTTTGGGCGCAGACTAGTAATTATTTTGATGGTGACTACCTAATTACAGAAAAAAATAATTAGGGGTAGGCCAAGGTGAAATGAATAACTAATGTAGAGCCTATTAATAATTGTGGCAAATTATTTAATCAAAATTCCGCCATCTCATGTTGTTAATATTAAAGCTAAAGTTAGTAAAAATGTCAGGATATAATATGTTTAATGTTCAACTGGAGGTCTAGTTGCTATTGTCTTTTGCTATTGTTACAAGTTGTTGGAAAATAGTTGAAAAATTATTTAACAAATATTCGTATGTCATAAGCAGCAGCAAAAATAAATTAACCAATAGAAAAATATTTCCTAATCACATTGAAAATTATCATGAAAAGTATTTGTTCCTTAGATAAACTTACATTATTCTTATCTCATTATCATATTTTTCTTGCTGCATTTTTCTAATAATCATTAATTAGTCCTTAGAAACAGTAGGTACCTATCTCGAACGATCCTTTTTTCTAATGCCGCCTTGGGGAACACAAAGACAAACTAAACTCATAGAGAAATACTTGAAAATAAATTTTAAAGGACAAAAATAATATTTGTGATTAATATTAAGACTTTCACTATCACTATTTCAGCTGTATAAAACTTAAGTTTTAAAAAATACTTAAAAATAGTTCAAAATATCAAAAAAAAATTAGAATCATAAACTAAAATTTCCAGATCTCGAGTTTCCTATTTTCTACTACCTCTTTCAGTAGCACACAGAAACTTGAAAAAATACTTTGAAATAAAGAAGAAAAATCATTGTTCTTTAGAAACATTACCTACATTCTTGACATCTTCGTTGCATTTTCCGCATACATTTCCTTGCCGACTTACGCAACTGAGACATCGAGTTGTCTATCATTTGCCAGCCTATCTATAAATAGGGACGAGTCGTTGTGACCTACTTCGGTCGGGTCGATGACCTTACCAGACTTAGGGACGTATTAGGCAGATAGAGACAAAAACAAATAGAAGAGAGACAAAAACACCAAGGGCGACACGGTGTTTGGAAACTTTGACCTCGATTTCTATGAACGTGCAATTTATTGTAAACATGATTGATTGAACTTCAAAATGTCATAGTGGATTATAATGCTCATCTATTAAAGTTCATGTTTACTATGACTTCCCAACTATGTTTGTGACAGCAGCAAATATCTCTATAATAATAGTATCCTATTTTGTTAAACTCGTACCTAACATGTGTGACAAAACTGTTCTATGTTCTAAAGTTCTGAAATGTTTTAATTGATCTGAAACTTTGATTTAAAGTATCTTCACGCATATATCCCCGAAGAGGTTGCCAGAGGCACAACCAGGGCAACAACGACGAAATAACCACAATGTGATAGGTGGCATCCTATATCCAATCCCGAGCAACGTTTTTTTCTTTTATTAGAAAATTGGAAAAAACCCAATTTTATTTTTGTTGCATGACTCGGGAATTGAACCCGGGACCTCATGCAGTCAAGTCCGACAACTGAACCGCTACACCACAGAGGCGAGACTTTCATTACTTGACTGAAATAATAAATAAATATCCCTGGACAAATAACACGAATTGAATCTAACCCCAAAGTAAGCAAATTATATGCTTGTGTTATGGGTGTTAGTCAACGATTCTAATACATAGAAATACTTAAATAGATACCAGAATATATTTAATAAACACCCAGACCCGGAAATGCAGACATCTAAATATGTTCATCACACCAATGCCTGCCCCCGGTGGGGTCCAATAATAGATATTATACAATAATAGATATAATTAAGCGCAATAAAACTGCCAAAACGGACTCATATACTCTATTCGTCGCGATTTTTTAATTATTTTTTTATAAAAATATAGTGACTGACCTCGGAATGATCCCGTAAAAAAATATTAACTACTACTAATAGTTTTTGATGAATATTTTTAATAAATACATATAAGTAAAAATATGCATTATAAATTATAACTCAAAAACTAGTATTTGGATCATGATAAAATTAATATAGGACCACCACGAAATCTTACCTATCTTTCTAAAAACGAAACAAATTAAGAAAACATAAAGCCTAATGTTAGGTCATAAATCGCATTAATTGTTTTTTTAGTCATTTAAATTATTATTTAAATAGTCATATTATCTACAACCATAATAACGCCACCTGACGGGCATGGCCCTTATTACAAACCTCCGTCTATTTCGGAGTTGGTTAAAAACAGTCCATTTTACTTACATTCCTTATTCCACTTGTCATAAGTTATGTCACAAAGGTATCATTTCCACTGTCAACTAAAGCGAACCAAAGTGCTATTTCGCTCCCTCAGTGTTGCAATAAACTATCCAAGAAACAATTTCAAGCATTGTAACAAAAAGCCGACAGTATCTAACAATAAAAGAATAAAGGAAAATAATAATAAATAGTTCTTTTTGACAACCTGGAACTGTCATCTGGAAAATTAAAGTTCTTTTTTCTTTCTTTAGGTTTTGGCATTCACGTTAGTATTTAGCCATTAGTCAAGTAGAAATTTGCATCGAATTTTATATCAATTTCAATTAATTATAATTAGTCATCAGTCATAAGTCGTCAGGAAGTCATGTCAGGCTCTTGGGTAAAGCGGTGGCTCATTACACAAGCTCTGTAATGAGATTTGGCGGCAACGAGGAAATACAAGATACGCTAATTTATTAATGATTATTTCATTTGTGCTCTTTCACTAAACAAAATTGTACAAGATGCCACCAAAATTGACTAATTTCACTCAATATTAACACGAAATTCAATAATTATAAAAAAACTTCTACCATTTTTCTCTCGATGGCGCCAAAACTCAAAATTAAAGTTAAGTACGGAACAAAGGAGTTTTGGCACCATCGTGAATGAAAATGGTCAAATTTTTTTCACTATTATTGAATTTCGTGTTTATATTGACTAAAATTGGTTAATGTAGGTGGGAATTAGATAAATTTTGTTCAGTGAAAGTGCACAAATGAAATAATCATGAAGAAATTAGTGTATCGTGAATTTCCTCGCTGCCGTCAAATCTCACCGCTTTGTTCAAGACCCTGAACTGACATGACTTTGTACATAGTGACCAAGAACTATATAAGAATCATCTTACTACATTGGTAAAATAAGTCGTGAAAAAAGATCGAAAGCCATAATTATAAAATAAGAAAAAGTAACATGGAACAAAGGCTATAAATGCAAAATGCAATGTTGTTGACGTTTGTTACATGCTAATTATTTACCCGCGGGTGAACGCGTCCGCATTATTGTTATTATGCTTTCCAAGCGAAGGAATTCGGTAAGCGTAGGAATACGATGACCCCATCGCCGGTTGGAGGTAATCTAGTAAATTAGGTTCATAATAATTTAAAATACAGCCATTCATAACTAGTTAACTAAATATTATAATATTAACTAAATTTTTGTATGTTTGAGTGTTTGTTACTGCTTTACGCAAAATCTGCGGAACCAATTTTGTACGAAATTTGGCACTCACAGAGGATGACTTGGATTAACATATAGGGTAGCTTTTATACCGAAAAAATCTTCCTGTGGGACTATTAACCTACTTGAATTGAATTAAGGTTTTGCATCAGCAGCTCAAATGGTTAAAGCATTCGTCGGCTAGAGTTCATATCCTGAGAGTAGGGGCAGTTTTTCTTTCTTTAAAATTTATAGAAATTAATCCCACCTTTACTTTTCTAAAAACAACGAAACTAGCTAATCGGATATTTTAACTTATATAATTTAGTTTTATTGCTTTACTTATTGCTTCAATCATGATAAAGGTTTATATGGTACACCCCGATACATGTCAACGATGTCCCATATTCCTCCAACGGAAGTGGCCCGGCCCACCCACAAAGCAATCTTGACCACAGCGAAACGAAAGCGGTTATGCAATTTTAAATTCAAATGCAATTCGTCAAGGTTCTTTTTACCGTTTCATCCGCGAAGCTATAATGAAAGCAAGGTTCAACTAAAGTGTCCAGTGTTTAATGACATAGGTAAGTGGAACTACTTGCGCTATTACATGGCGTTTTTAAAGAATCAGGTCTTTATATGATTATTTATCATAGTCTGACATAAAGCCATTCTAAATATGAATAAAAAATCACAATTATAAAGATTGTTGCAATTGTTGAACACGAATTCCAAATTTAAAACAAATCTCGTACCTATAATCGCATAGTTCTGCTTTATACGTAAAACACAAAGAATAATAGCAATGTACAAATATGGTAAGATTTTTACCTTGTTTCGGCCATAGCGTTACATACATTTTAACTCTTCTGACGAACTTTATACTCTTTATTTTGCGTCGGTGACGGCAGACAATGTTTCCACAATGACAAAAATTAATTAATTTTTATTTTGATGTACCAGCAATTATCAAAATAGTCGAAATTAGACCACTTTAAAATAGTTTTGTTATTAATCTTCATCAATTTCTAATACGCGACTGTAACTTATTTCACCAACCAAAAAGTAAAAAAAATATATTTAAACAAAAGAGATAACTTACTTTTTTAACAGACTTCATAAAAAGGAGGATGTTAAACCATGGAATAATATGTATAAGTATAATTTATATATATATATGGTTTATACGTTGGAGTTCTTTTTTTTCGCCATTTCTGAACCGATTTCAAAAATTCCTTTTTTATTTTAAAAGAATGCAGTTCTCAGACCTGTGTTTTTTGGTCCAGTTGTTACCAAATCTGTATCTGATAATAAGATCCCGGGGAAGCACTAATTTATTGTGTATGTAGATGGCTTATTTATTAAAGTCCTGCCGCCATAACGATATGACGTGTTCCGGTTCGGAGGGTAAGGTACTAAACTTACCTACTTTTGCACGAGGCCTCGGCCTCAGGTTGGCAACGCACCATTACCACCTTTGCTGTCCGTGAATTTTTTACCATTTGGGAATCCGTCTGCTGGTTTGCCTTCCAATTTCAAAAAAAAGTCGACAAGGTATATTATTAAAATTTCCAATGTAACTCATTCCATGACGCTAATAAATGTTCTCATTCAATTAATTTGTACCTTTGCAGGTGACCCGAGAGAGTTTCAAGCACATCGTGAAAGCGTGCGAATGTCCGCTGTATTGGAAAATGCCCTTATTCTTGACTACCCAGCAGAATCTGCACGCGCCAGTCGATGGACACAAATTTATAGACTTTTGGAGAGAGTAAGTTTTCATTTTTCCAAAATAGAAGATTATAATATGTTCAACTACTTTTTTATGTATATTAATCGATTTCTGTTTCATTTTTAACCTAATAAAAAAAATTAAAGCTATATAAAGAGTAGAGTACTTTTGTTTTTTTGCTGCCAAGTCTAGGTTACTGAATACTACTCCAGGGAAATCAAGGAAAATAATCAATTTTTGAATACTTAAGTAGATCACATAACAATTCACATCAAAGTCGGGTTTTTGTAGTTTTACTGCGAATAGTCATGGAACAAAGAATTGGGCACGGATCGGCTGGTATTTTTACATCTGAAAATACAAATAGAACGAATTTTCTAAGACAGTTTTCCCAAAGTCTAGTTAATAAAAAACGAGTTCTGTAGTGTAAAGATGTGAAAACCCCATAACCCAAAAGTGTATATTAAGGTGATGGAATATTCCACAATGCAACGGCACTAGGTTGCAATTTCCTGCAATAACTTAGGTATCCGGATTGAACCTTATATTGAACCGTCATAAAATCAGTGCTCACCGTTCTCATTTTTCGATTTGGAGGTTACAGTAGCCAGTAAAAATTGCTTGAACAAGAGACATATACCATCATTCTAGGTTTAGCAACACATCATTAACATTTTTGGTGTCTTTAAAGTAAAAAAATGTTACAGGATGTCATCACAATGCCACGACCAAGCGTCTCGCTTCGTGTATATCCTGACTCGGGGGAAGAGCAACTGCCTCGCCCCAGAAGACTTTGTGCCGCTCGTCCAGGACGTAGTGGACACACACCCGGGACTCTCCTTTTTAAAAGAAGCCACAGAGTTTCACTCTAGATACGTACATACTGTAAGTTTACTAACTGTTTCATTTGTAGCATCAGAGAGGTGTATGCAAAGGTTACTTGTAAATCACCTAATATTTTCCCCGTTAGGCAGCTCGTAAAAGGCGAGCAGAGGCTTGCCGTCACTAGCACCGTGACATGTGACTAGGTGGTCGAATTTCGCAGCGACTCAACCGGATTGGTACCACCGCCTTACTTATTCCTGCCGCCATAACGTCGTGACGTGTTCCAGTTTGAAGGGTAAGGTAGTAAACTTACCTTTGCTCGAGGCCTAACAACCTAGCGTCAGGTTGGCAACGCACTATTACCACCTTTGGTGTCTCTAGGCGGCGTAAATTTCTTACCATCAGGAAATCCGTCTGCTTGTTTGTCTTATATCAATACAATCGTTATGTTAGAAAAAGCGATGTGATGTTTTTTTAATAAATGTCATTTTTTCTTCGCCAGTTTTGATATGGTTTGGAATAAGATTTGGGGGGTTTGTGTTGCTACTGAAAGCTACCTACTGTTGAAATTTCATTCAGGACGCTGACAATGTTAAAATCGACATTTAAATATATAATTCAGAACCCAGGATAGAATCCAGTACTCATTTCAGTTTTTCTGGTGTTGATTCATATCTCTTGTCTTTACTGATAGATGGTCTTTATCTTCCTGCCAGGCAGCTCGTAAGAGTCAAGCAAAGGCTAAAACAAGAACCATTAGTCATTACCGATAGACAGTCGTTAGAGTGGCGTACTGCAGTTCGTCCGGGTAGGGATCCACCGAATTGCTTATTCTCGCCGCCACAAATGGCAGTGTCCCCCGGAGAAAAAGCGATTCTGGAGAATCAAAAAAAGAAAATGTGTTAAGACAAGCTTGAAGTTGTCAACAATGTTGGAATAATAACAAAAGTTGATTTTATTGTTATGTTGATTACAAGTATACAATAGTTACTTACATAAATGTATGAAGACAAAATGTATAAAACACAATTATTATCAGAACATACTACGTGATAGGTAATTTTAATTATTTCGAATGTATATGTTTAGAGACGTAAGTGGCAATTACAGCAGAAATTTCATATTTATACAGTTTCTGAGAAAAAAGGCATAATAACCGCCTACTGTAACTCAACCGCGAAAAAACTTTGTGCTAAATTCGTAATACCCTTTAGTTTCATAAGTAAATTATCCTTCCTAGCGTGAGGGTAAGTATTAAGCGATTTTTTCTAACTTTTAGTTTTCGCTGAATAAAACTGTACTTTTTCTATATTTAAACTTCAAAATAAAAAAAATGAGATATTGGTTGATACTCGTAGAATCCAAAAATTACATAACCATAATAACGACGTAACTGACTGTTACCGCTTTTTTCCTCGGAGCCAGCTATATGTTCCAAAGCCATCGGACGGATTACTTTACAACAATAATTGTTTAATTGGCCTGGCCTTAATATGAAAAGCCGACGGATATCCATGCCATCGAGCTTCACTACATAATTAGAACTGAAATGGTATGCGGATACTTTTAAAGTTTTATGTACTGAAACTAAATGATTACCCGCGACTTCGTCAATGTAGAATACTTTCGAATTTTAAACAAAATTTCATGCTCTCTTTAAAAATAAACCATCAAAGGGTGGTTTATTTTTGGAAATAAAAGTAAGCCCATCTTTGAAGTCCGGTCTTTAACTATGTTCATATCAAATTTTATTGAATTAAGGGCAAAGGTTTAGCAGTAAAAGCGTAACAGACACACAAAAAAATTTCGAATTTGAATAAAACCGTTAAATGAGACGTGCGCAGGCGTGACAGTCGTATACACAAGCGAGTAGTGTATAATGCCTTTCTCTTTCTCCCTCACTCCATCCCGCCAATGCGTAGTATAAACTCATGAATTGCGTCGATTCTACATTAGCCGAAAGAACTTCGTTCCTACCTGGTGTCTCGCGACACCACATTTATATATTTTTTCCATTCAATCTAAATGGGCGGAACGAAGTTCACCGGAACAGCTATTTATAAATGTTGCGTGCTTTTAGGAATGAGAAAGCTCTTTCCTTTAAAGCACCTGTAGCTTTGTTTCACATATCTCAAAAATATCCTCTAAGGTACAAATATCTTCGTAATCTAAGATTATTGTTTTTCAGGTGATCGCTAGGATATTTTACTGTGTGAACCGGTCGTGGTCTGGCCGGATATCAATACCCGAACTTAGGAGATCGAACCTTCTGCAGGTGATACAGTTACTAGAAGACGAGGAAGATATTAACCAAGTTACACAATATTTTAGGTAAAAATCATGTTCTTTGGAACTCGAAATATGTTTTAAAATTCAGCAAAGAACCCTTCCAATTATTATTTTATATATCATTACAGACTTGCATAGCTAAAATCCTTTTTAATTTTATTCTAAATGCTACTAGCAATTACCAATTATTTTGCCTGAAGTTAACTATCTAGTAAAGCATCTTCACGCCCATATCCCGAAGGGGTAGGCAGAGGCACAACCAGGGCACCCACGACTAGCCGAAGACACTAAGTCCCATAATGTGATAGGTGGCAAGCCTATCGCCAACCGGGCACATTTCCAATCCCGAGCAACTTTTTTTTTATTAAAAAATTGGAAAAACCCGATTTTCTATTTGTTGCTCGACCCGGGATTCGAACCCTGGACCTGATGCAGTCAAGTTCAACATCTGAACCGCTAGACCACAGAGGCGATACGGCACTATCTAACAGACAGAATTTAAACTTCAAAAAACATAAATGTGACAAAAATGAGCTGGACCGACTGAATCCGTTAAATACAATTTTCGTAGGAACAAAGGTAGTTTAACAAATACTACAAACTAAGAAGAAGTAAGAAGATCGAGTTTAAATTTAAGGTTTATGGTTTACAGTTACGAGCATTTCTACGTGATATACTGCAAGTTCTGGGAACTAGACAAAGATCATGACTTGTTTATAGACAAACATGACCTTGCGAGGCATAATGATCATGGTAAGTTCTAGAAATTCTTTATACGACCTGTTTATAGACAAATATAACTTTGCGAAGTATAATGATGACGGTAAGTTCTAGAAATTCTTGTACAGTCTTTAGAATTATACGCCCTGATAATAGACTAATATAACCTTGCGAGGTATAATGATTATGGTAAATTCTGAAATACTTGTACAGTCTTTATAAGTGTACGACCTGTTTATAGACAAATATAACCTTGCGAAGTATAATGATCACGGTAAGTCCTAGAAATTCTTGTACAGTCTTTATAATTATACGACCTGTTTATAGACAAATATGACCTTGCGAGGTATAATGATCATGGTAAGTTCTAGAAATATTTGTACAGTTTTAGAATTATACGACCCGTTAACAGACAAACATGGCCTTGCGAGGCATAATGATTATGGTAAGTTCTAGAAATACTCGTACAGTTTTTAGAATGATACGACCTGTTTATAGACAAACATGACCTTGCGAGGCATAATGATTATGGTAAGTTCTAGAAATACTTGTACAGTCTTTATAATTATACGACCTCTTTAAGGATAAACATGACCTTGCGAGGCATAATGATTATGGTAAGTTCTAGAAATTATTGTACAGTCTTTAGAATTATAAGCCCAATTTTTTCCTACCAAGTAGCTTGTGACACTGACGCTGGGCTATGACAGCGGAATAGGTAAGGCGATGGTACCACCCCAAGGGAGTCTTTGTAAGATCCTCCCAATTTTTCAGACTTAATTCATTAATACACATTACAATTATTATGAACAGGATTGAAACTACCTACTAACGTTTAGAAACGGCACACTTACACAAGCATGCGCATCGACGAGACCCCTTAGCGGTTTTCGCAGTGCTGTAATGACGAGTGGTGAAACAATACGTGCGGTAACGTAGTCATTTGAAGGCAAGATTTTTCAAAAAAAGGTTGTTGTGTCCATTTTAGACAGCGTTAACTTAAATATGCGTATATAATTTTTGTGATAAGGCGGCAGGTTGCAAAATCTTCTCCCTTGAGTCAAACTCTATCTCACTTGCATTATTCCTCTTACTCTAAATATGACGTAATTGCTCATGACTCTCTTTTGAAAATGGATGTTAATAATTAAGGATGTACTGTTTCCAGCTCTATCAAGTCGTATGATCGAACGAGTCCTCTCCGGATGTGTGACGCGCGGCAACCAGAACCGTCTCACTCCGGACGGCGAGCCGCGGATGTCCTACACCGAATTCGTCTGGTTCCTGCTCGCTGAAGAGGACAAGACACATCCCACTGCCATCGAGTATTGGTTCAGGTACGTCTTTACGTTTGAGGAACTTTTAATTACGGATCAGAACCATCTCACTTCCGATGATGAGCTGCGCAAATTGTACACTAAAGCTGGAAACATACTATCGGACGCGTCTGATAGCCGCGACTAAAAAGATACACTGAGCCTTGCAAACTATCGGACGTAAGTCGCGAGCGTGCCCTTGAGCGTTCGGATGCCCGAATGATATTTGATGCGCTGGATGTGAATGTCAGCTTAAAGCATCCGCGGACGGTATATATCTACACATTTATCAGTCGCGGCTAAACGTCATATTCGTAAGCCGCGTCCGATAGTATGTTTCCAGCTTAACAAATTAAACGTCTGTAGAAATGTCGTGTCCAGACTAATCTGATAGTACTGAAAGTGTTTTGTCTCTTTCCATTACTTTTGTGTAAAGAAGACAGCGATAACTTAAAATTGGTTTAGTGAGTGCGCAAAAAAATTACCACCAATCTGATTTGACCAAAATGTTCCATGTCTTAAAATAAGTTTAGTTTGTGAACAGCAGAATCACTACCATTGTCGTTTTCGAGAATAGCATAAACGATAATACTTTATTTACTTATTACAACCATTTACAATACCATTACAGTTTTTCAATTTAATGTTATAAACTAGCTGTTCCCGCGAACTTCGTTCCGCCCGTTCAGTTTGTGTGGGAAAAAATAAAATGTTATTTTTCCTAGTTTCCTCACAATCGAACAGGACAAAAAGTCATATATCCTTCTCCCGGTTCTAAACTAAACCCCCAACAATTTTCAGCCTAATCGGTTCAGCCGTTCTTGAGTCAAAAATATTGTAACTAACATCACTTTTATATATAGAATAAGTTTATACATTATAATTTCAAAGAACTCTTTTCTAAACTCTACTTGCAGAATAGGCCACAAAACAGTAACGCACCTATATGATCTACTGTGTCTCTAGGCTACTATTAACTCTAACTATCTCTATCAGAAGAGCTGTATATTGTTTTACATTTAAAATATCATGACACAATTGAGTATATTTCGTAACAGAGAAAGGACTAAAAATTAAATATACCAAAATCTAGGTCTGTCCAATTTAGGATTATTAACTTAGTCATCACTAGGACCTTGTAAAATACATGATGAGGGTATTTAATTACAAATTATTCATAACATCCCTGCCCTCTATCATGGCCAAAATATTGTGAAATGGACGAGGGGAAGGGATTGATATACAATTAAATTTGTTTGACCTACTTTATATTTACCCACTTTGCCCCTACTGGTGTGGCCTAAATAATCTTAAGGACGTTTTAGATTTTACGAACCCCAGTTTTAAAATTTAATACTTGCCCTGAAAATCTTTTTAATACCCGAGATAAAGAGGAGTGTTATTAGTTTGACATATCTATGTGTTTATCTGTCTATGGCATCGTAACTTTTGAATAGATAGAACAATCACTTTGACTTTTTGGTTTGAAAGCTCATTCGCAGGATAAGGTAGTCAATTTAACAAACGTGAGAGTCACACGAAAACCAGATTAGCAACATGTTATTTTCGTCTGTGCTATCCATAAGCTGCGTAATCTGTTTTTCTTGAATCTCGATTTGATGCAAACGGGAAATTGAAATCGGATTTTAAATACTCTTGAACACAATACTAACGAATTATTAACAATTAGTTCCAAAAAAATTGACAAATCCGATAAACTAATTAATAGTTTATAATTAACTAAATGTTAACGTTATAATTAACTAAACGTTAAATGTATTTTGATCAAGAATACATAAAATGATATAAATACGACTCCAATTTCCAATTAACATGAAATCTATAGTCAAGAGTAAGTGATATGGAATAAATGAAAAAAATACTGTCGTCTTTGTGGTCTAGCGATCCGGCGTCGGACTTGATTTCTTGAGGTACCGGATTCGATCCCGGGGTAGGGCAATAATTAAAGCTAGATAATTTTCTAATAAGAAAAAACGTAGCTTCAGATATGTGCCCGGTTGGCGACAGGCTTGCCACCTATCACATTGTGGGACTTAGTGTCCTCGGCTAATCGTGGGTACCCTGGTTGTATCTCTGCCTGCCATTTCGGTGATATGTGCGTAATTTTTTTTTAAGTTACTGATTTTGTTAGAAATTAAATGAGATTTCTTCCATGTACGGTATAAACTACACTTATAAACTATTAATGAAACTATGGTAAAGTTTTGAACTTAATCACGCTCAATAACCAGAACATGTTATTTGTGAGCATGCTTGGTGGTGTTAAGGTTGATTAAACGACCGGACCACCGACCACTAACTACCGTTTCAAGTGCCTTGATGCATGCGATCATACTTTTTAATTTCTCTTGTGAATTGGAGCTAAAATGTGTCATTTTAGTAATAAGTTTCTTTACACTAGTATCTACGAAGAGGCAGGTAGAGATATAAACAGGATACCCATGATTTGCCAGCATGTGATAGGTGGCAAACACATCGCCAATCAGGCGCTTATGTCCGGCAAATGTGTTTCAAAAAACACATTAGTCACTCAAAAAAGGTCCTGAGGCTAGATCCTGTACTCTATAGTGGCAGGAATAGGAAAGTCGGTACCAATACAGTCAAGCTGCTACTCAGCGCCTACTGCCTGCCTGCACCAGTGAAGTAATCCTGTAAATTTCTACGCATACGCTAAAAGTTTAAGAATGTCACATGTATAAGCTAACATGAAAATGTAAAAAACCTAGAAAAAGAACATAGATACATAGAACCAGTTTTCTCCTAATTATATTCTTAACTCATATAATTTCTTATATTCTCCTGATTCGCCTTGTCGTACGTAATCTGTTGCCGATACCCTTCTAGTCATCCTGCTGCATATTCCCATTCATTCACAGTTCATGCTGTAAGGTTTTTGGAACTCCTTACCTTGTGAAATTCGTGGCTGCAAAACTCTTGATTCTTTCAAGAAACATCTAAAAGAGCATTTTTTTGCCGTAGCTTAGACTCTAACTGCGTTAATATAAATATACTTTATGTTTGGTTTGGTTGAATGTGATTATTTATTTGTACACCAGGTCTACTTATTTCATTTAATACTTTCCTTTTACGGGTTGGGTGGAAGAGATTTATTTTATTAGAGACAAGCTCGCCTTTTGTACTTTATTTTTAAGGCCCCATACTCAGTCAGCCAGAAGAGCCAATCACCGCGCTCCCCCGTTCCATGGTTACTATGAACAATGGCGCTCTAAAGTAAACGTCTTAAGCGACAAATCACTATTTTTGACCCTATAAAATTAATTTGAAAAAAAAGTATAAAAACTGAAACACTTAACTTTTAGGTATAGTACTTATCTATGTTTACGTTAAATCTGGTGTCGATATTTTCATATTTGAAGTAGACATTTGCGTTTTGCTTTCAAAAAAGGGTTAACTTTTTGATTTTTTTCTATCGAGCAAAATGAAATGAATCGTGTTTTGGAAACACTAGTCTAGTAAAGCATATTCATGTTAATCTTGTGTATTTTTGTCACCAAGATCCATGATTGCTTTGTATGAAAAAAACATTATACTGCTGACGTATTTTAGCATACATGGACCCTTAATATATTTTGTAATATCAGTTATGTACAATAAAGAGTTAATAATAAAAATAAATTTATCCGGTTTTCATTCCAGATGTATGGACTTAGATGGAGATGGGTTCATATCGATGTACGAGTTAGAATATTTTTACGAAGAACAAATGCAAAGGATGGAAGCTATAGGGATCGAAACTTTGCCTTTCGTCGACTGTCTTTGTCAGGTATGTTATATCTTATACAGGTTTTTATACATTTAAAAAATACCCAAATTTTCATATACAGCAAATGATTTACAAAAGTGCGCACTCACAGATGTAAACTTTCTTTTAATTAGTAATAAAGTCAACTTACACAAATTGTGCATTAATGACAGGTTAAATGTATACTGACGTCTCTGAGTGAGGCCGACTTGTGTTTTAAATTTGTATATTTTTGCTTAATTTTATTTTTACTTTTATAGAAATTCATTTCAAACAATCCGTAAAAATATTTGAATTATTGTCACACTATATCTTACCTCACATGACTTATGACGTCACCAACCTGCGATTGCGGTCAGCGAGAAGCAGTTGCATGCTTTGTTTATGTTATATCCACGCGTTTGGTTATGTTATAACAACGCAAAACACAAGTTTTGCGTTGTTATTTCATGTGCTATTTACAGTTAATGTTATTTATTTCATAGATTTAAAACTGGTTATCGATTTTAAAACGTTACTTAAGATTTGGATAGTCTTTTAACTGTAACCCTGTATATCTCTGACGAGTTGTTAACACCAATTTCGTTCACCTGAGTTTTTACTTTTCAAAAGTTTTCTAACTGCAAAAAGTTATGCCTTACAATTGGCTCTGGTGACGTTCACAGTTCCCTTTATATTGTGCATTTCTTTTGTGGAAGATCTTACTGCAACATATAATAAATCTAATCATAATTGCCTATCTGGACGGCGCTAGGTCCATTAAACTGACCGCCTTATTGGTCGAATGGCTAGCATACACGCCTAACTACACCGATCAGTAATAATATTCTGGTTCGTTTACCGATGAACCCCGATCCCGATGATTTTTGTGATTAACATTTAGATGACTGCATTTCCGGGTCTGGGTGTTTATTAAATGTATTCTGGTATCTATTTAAGTATTATTATGGGTGTCATGCCCGATTTCACCAAGAGCCCCTATACTTTAGGGGACCTTTTAACGTTACTTATGGGACTGTTTCCATATAAAACCGTCCCCTAAAATACGTTAAAAGGTCACCTAAATATAGGGGCTCTTGGTGAAATCGGGCATCAGTCTATTCTATGTGTTAGAATCGTTGACAAACACCCATAATACAAGCGTATAATTTGCTTTCTTTGGGGTTAAATTCAATTTGTGTAACTTGTCCAAGAAGTAAGTATTTATATCTTTACCCATAACATATACCTACCTCCCTGCATCTATACCTTAAATTATAAGTTAAGATTATACTGGTTCTCAATCTTAAGTTTAAGCAAAAAAAATTGTTTTTTTTTTGTTTTAACAACATTCCTTAAAAGAATTTCTTGGTAACGACTTTATTTAGTCAAATAGAATGTTTCGTTCAATCATTCATTATTTATTTATTTCTTAAAATTATGCGTCTTTCTAGATGTTAGATATGGTGCACCCAGCACAAGAAGGAAAGGTCACACTGACAGACCTGAAGAAATGCAAGCTAACGCCCATCTTCTTCGACACATTCTTCAATTTGGAGAAGTATCTCGATCACGAACAGAGAGATCCATTTGCAACGCAGAGGGATTCAGATTGTGAGGTAAGTCTTCTTCATCACCAAATAAAAAAAAAATATTGCTTGAAAGTGTAACAAACTGTTGTATAACAAAAAATAGTAGGGTTATTCTTTCGAAATCTATCATTCCTCCTACTAATACTACTACTAGAAGTAACCCAAATTTCATAGTTCCTGATCTTACCTGTGTTGGGGATACTCGTACTAAAACTTTTAGTACCTACCCATCTCCTACTTTTTAACTTTTATGAAGTAACGAAGGTCTATACACCGCGGGCTCTTGGTCAAAATACAAAAGTTAATTTGTTACACATTTAGAATACTATAAATACCTAGATAAATAAAAACTATGCGCATCATATTTTCTTTTTGCAACACAAAAGGATTGAGTCGAGAAAACAAACATATCTGAAATTTGCTTACACACTTTCTTTAAACATATTTTTAAAATTAAAAAAATACACTAATTATTTGTTCAAAATAAGTCATGTTTTATGTCACTGAGTTTAGAAATGTTGAAATAACTTATCAAATGTGACTTATCTTTCAGTTGTCTGAATGGGACAGATTTGCAGCTGAAGAATACGAATTACTAGTCGCAGAAGAAGGCGGCAGCGACGCACAAGATCAAATGTAAGACTATTTTACATCATCCCTTTAGATTTATTTTATATTGTTTATTTATAATTATTTTTTCCAAAAACAGGCAACTATATAAAGTAGTAAAAGAGCCAGTGAAAAAGAAGTGTATGAAAAGATTCTATGAGCTCGGCAAGAGCAATGGGTTGCCAGGATCTAAAGTGTACAAATAATAATGAATGGTAAAGTAGAGAACATATAGGCACTGATATTGCCAGGCATAATAATGCATTTTGAGAAGCACTGATCTGAATTTTGTTTGAGTTCTATTAAATGATTTGTGACCATATATTCATTATAATTCGCCCAGTAATTTGCATCATTCATATTTTTTTAATTATCACAAATAAAATAGATTGAGTTAAACGACCAAGATGGGTGTAAATAGTGTTAAAATTTGAAAATATTCTTCATATCGAATTTACATATACGAAATGTTGTTTTTATTGAAATCTATTGATATGTTTCTACATTCTATTCCACTCCAAACACTTACAATCTAAAACACAATCTGAATCGTCTAAATTAAAAACATGAAAAACCTGATGTCTATTTCACATGCTTTAATATTATCCTCGTTACATGGACAAATATTTACACAAAATGCAGAACTGTAGATTCCAAAAAACAGATCATATCTAGAAATTCTAAAATTACTCAATCTGAATCAGTAGGATTACCTTGAGTTTCAATTTCACTGGAAATTGGAATCGGATATTTCATTTTAGGTACTCTTGAACACAGTTGTAAATGATTAATAACATTGATGTAGTTCCAAACAATTTACTTGTTGCGGTTTTCGCAGTTATCCTTTTTTGTGGTGCCATAGCCGATTACGAATACTATGAAAAACAAAGCTATTTTTAGTGAATAAAAAATTTTATTGATGGCTTGGGATATCCTGTCAAATATCTTAATATTAAAGGTATCGCCTCTGTGGTCTAGCGGTCCGGGTGTTATAAAAAAAGTTGTTCGGAATTGGAAATATGCCCGGTTGGCGATAGGCTTGCCACCTATCACATTGTGGGACTTAGTGTCTTCGGCTAGTCGTGGGTGCCATGGCTGTGCCTCTGCCTACCTCTTCGGGGATATGGGCGTGAAGATCTTAATATTACTAGTCCCTAATCTTTGCTTGTTACTTTGGAATATTTCATGGGTAAATTTGGTCCCACACTAGCATATTATACTATTTACCGTCGCAAATATTTGCGTATGTTCTATGATTATTATTTACGTCTATCAGTTCTATAACAATATGGTCGCGATCTATTTAACAGAATCTGATTTTCAATACTCAGATCTGCACGTTCTTGTATTCACAGCGAATCACACATTTTCCTAAAATATGTTCTGAATGCAAATCAAGAATTCAAAAAATGTGATGACATAGGTACCATGTATAGGATCATTTCCTACTATACCATTTTATTTAATCTCTTTTATATTTATTTATCGTGTATCTATATTTGTATATTTTACCTATTTGTTTTCCTTCATTATCTATTTCATTTCTTTCATCAGGGAGGAAGACAGAAGTGGCTATGCTAGGGTAAGATTGTGTTAATGAGTTGCAGTGTATGTAATGTGAAATTTTGCTGCACTGACTCTGTCAAACGAAAGAACACCTTCGTCGCTTGAAATCATCGATATCAGAACCAACAAAAACATTTCATACAGTACATTTGCTACAAAATATATGTTTTCGTATTGTTTATTTATATTTATCCTCATCACAATTACAATATTTTACAAAAATAAACTAATATGTTGTTTTGACATCAGTTTTATCTTTAGTTGTACATTTTAATTTGCAATTATAATAGCTTAAAACTGACGAAAATTAGAATACTAGACTAAAAATTCTTACCGTCTTACAACAAAAAAAAACAAACGATTGTGAAACTAGCGTTTTATTAAACAACGTCTAAAATTATATTTCAACAATTTAGTCCAGTAATTGGATTGGATGTCAATTTAACACTTTCAAGGACACTACTCATTGGATCAAGTACCAAATGTGGCACTACTTTTTTCCATACAAATTGAAACCACGTCCATAACTGTTGTGTCACGAAGTGCAAGATTCTATAACAGCTATCATGGCAGTGCGTCTCTGTAGGTACGTACCTAGGCGTACTGCCAATATGACTACATCAGACACAACGCTTTTAAGCCACTACGCCTTGGTACGTGACCGAAAAGAAGCGTACTGTCGGATATGATTGCTGCTCATATTGTGGATTTGACAGTACGTCTCGAAAATGATTTCGTCACTGGCACTAGAATCTTCTGCGGAAGGTTCAAAAGTTTTGTTTCAGTCATATTCACCTTCAACGTCAGAGAACGGATCATGACTGCCACCTGTCTCTTCTTCTTCAAACAAGGTCTTGGAGTTCTCGTTGTGGCGTGACCTTTTCTTTTTAGTAGCCATCAATATGTAAAATACCTATTGTAACAAGTAGCCAGACCAGAAGCAACATAACAAGATTTCAATAGTTATACAACGTACAATGAACTTCATAGTTATATATAGTTATAAATAAAGGTTAGGGTGTACTAAAATATTTCAATTTCATCATAAAATAGATTCAAATATCTAAGAAACATTTTGTAAATAATTGGCATGGTATTATTTTACTTAAAAAAACCAAGAAAACATGAATCAAATACCTACCTACTAACCACAAATATCGCGTGGTGAAATTATGCAGCCGCAAGCGATCGCCTCCTACTGTGACACTGCTCTAATGTCCGATCGCATCGCTATAGACGCGCATCGGCTATCTTCGTGGTGTCACAATACGATTACTATGCAAACATTTACACTGTGTGTGTGCGCAACACATTTGTTGCTAAAAAAATCGTTTGGTGTGACAGTACACGAATGAAATCGATTGCGTTGTGACAGTAAACACAGTACTTCATACAGGCTCTAAGAAAATTTCATGCTTATGTCCGTATTAGCAAATAAATTGAAAAATATTTTAGCGTAAATGGGCGTTGTGTCATATTGCGATTTTAGTAAATCACGAAAATCGCCGTTCTGTCCCTGAAAGTGTTAAAACAGTTTTTAGCTGAACAGACGTCTAAATATTTTTGTGATAAGGCATTTTATGTTACTAATTTTTTACAATCTATTAATATAAAGCCTAAAGTAGATATTTTCAAATCATGACTACTTTAAAGACGATATCAAAAACAAATTATATTAATGATTGTTGAAATTATACTTCTTTTGGCGCGTTAGGAAAAAATGATGAGGGTAAATTTTTACGATGCGCGCGCACACCGTCACGAAAAACCGACATGATGAAGTTAGCTAAGTATAGATAACATTTTAGTTTTTATTAAATATTAAATAAACTTTATTTAACTAAATAATGCATTATAATAAAACTTTTAATGTAGGTATTAAATACCTTTTTTCTATGGTTAGTGTCATTTTGTCTACAAATGTAAAATAAGGCAAAAGATAAAATTTTTAAAAAGATTTTTATCTTATTACGCCGAAGAAGTATAACTTCTAACGCGTGTACATAAGTACACACACAATTTTTTTAAACGAAATTGAAAATTTGTGTTTTTTGAGACATTGTTCCTTAATCCTTTGCATGCCGGAATGCGAATCCGCGCAATCCAGTTATGCTGCAACGTTAAAGTCGCGGCATGACCACAGGTTAACAAGTTTAGATTATTTTATAATTAATCAGAAACCTGCTAGATATAATTTGCAATCGTATGTTTTTTCACAATTGCACTTACGTAGTCAAAGAAAGTGATAACAAAGATAAAACTGATACCAAAAATACTATTATTTACGTATATACCTTTTATAAAGCACGCTTAACACCACCGTTCTGATTTCGATCTATGAAATACGCTTGATTTTGTCAAAGTATTTCTTAATTACCATTTCGTGTGGATTTGAATGCATCGTGAAATATGACAGCGTCATCAGACTCTTGATTTCTGTCTGTCAATTTGCTTAAATATTGTCTGCCTTACTGATGAAACATATTCCTGTATATATCACCCACGGCTCATATTACAGCTTACGTTTGTTAATCAACTCATTCGCATTTCAGGCATGGAGCAACTAACAAATGAATTGAATATGCCGTTGCATTCAGTACATATAAATGTACAATTAAAATGAAATATTCTATAATAATCATTGTTTTTGTAAATTTCAGCTCATACGATGAAACGGACGAAGACTGTCTTTCTCCGAATATGGAGGAAGCAACTAATACAGATGTTATAGAAGACTCAAGTGTCGAAGAGTCTACGCTAAGTGAAACGATATCAAGTGTTGTTGCAGCAAGACCTAAAGATGCTACAGTTACGCAACCTAGTCCAAAATCACCATCTTCAGGGTTTGTCAACCTGAGTTCTATTTACTCAATAGGCAACGAGAGATGGGGTAATCAAAACAAAAACGTAGCCCCAAAAACTGAAAAACCTGTCCCACCAGAAAAACCTGTTAGTTTAATGATGATGAACAGGAAAATGGAGAATAGATATGGGAACAATAGCTTCCTTTACTCCCAACTCCTGAATTCTGGTATGGGTGGAGCTCGGGCTAAGGATCCTCCCTCTTACACAGCGGCAACAAGCGGCAATTTAGACAAAAAGACTGCAACATCCCCAACCAAAAGTAAATCTCCTGTTACAAGTCCTGTAAATGGTATCAGTAAAATATCTGATAATTATGAAAGAGCGATTGCTGAAAGACTTAGTCCACAAAGGGAAATTTCGAGAGTGAACCGAAGCAGTTTGTTTAGTAAGGTTAATACAGGGGTTGTGTCTGGTAAAGTGAAGAAAGTACGAAATCAAGAAGAAGACGAAGATTACGCGCGTGATAGTGACGAGTGTTCCATTTAGATTGTGTTAAGATTTTGCCAGTGCAATAGACAAATGTGACCAAAGATAACTGCAATAGTCTGGCACATTGTTACGTTTGAAGAGAACTATTTTTTCAACGTATCCTAGATTTGATACGTGCCTTGAGTGTAGTATCGTTAGACTTTCCACGTTTGGACATTTTAGAATAGTGATAGACGTAAAGTGCATTAATCTTTGAGGAGTATTTAGAACGGTGTGTTTTAACATCGCGTTAGTTAGTTTCAGCATTTTTAATAAATTAACGATTACGACAATCGTTTGAAATGTAATTACTTAATTGAAGACGGATTCAGATTGATCTTGATTTTACATTTTTAAGTGTTTTCTTCCTGTTTCTGTTTCGTACCCTTAGGAATTTGTTAACCACAGGCTGTTTTGATGTAACCAATTTATTTATTTTTTATTTGAATTTTAAATCTTCTAGAAAAACATTTATAACAAGACAGTTTAGACTACGATACATGAAAAAACTAAAAGCATGAAAAAAAGCGAAAAAATCTGCTTTTAAATGGTGAGGCAGAGATTTTTTTTTCAGAGATATAATTTCAAAAAAAAATTAGAAAAAACACGCCATTACAAATTAAAAAATACTTCTATCCTCGACAACCGGGCTTCGACGAAAATAAACGAATGGACCGCCTTTAAGTAGCGCGCTCGAAGTCAATAAATCGACGTTAATGAAAATACCTTGTTTTTACAACATCTGGTTAAATGATAGAAAAAGGCGTCACTTTGCGGAAATCCATACTTAAATCCAAATAAAATTAAATTTCCTGCCAAAAAACGAACACTTATTAAGGATATCGCCCACTGTTGACGGGGCAAAGCGTGTCGGGCCGGAGCGCA
>NJDD01000516.1:233478-251483 GCA_002245505.1 Calephelis nemesis
ATGCTACGGTTGTCTTTTTGTAAGACCACAGGAGTTTATGTCTTCAGCAAGGTTCTTCCCCACCTTGTAAAATATTCATTATTTTATTAACAGATTCAGTGGGAGATGGAGCATAATGTAAGTGTTTTTGCCAGGGCTTCAACTCTTCTTAACTTTTGTTGACAACTCTCCACAAATAAAGACCCATTCTGTCGACTGGGTTTTCATTCCTATTCGAAATAATACTTATATACTAGGTGAAGGCGGACGTATAAGTTTTTAGTGGGTATTGCTGCGCCAGCAAGTCCCACACTCCGGCCCATCCACGGGGCCCGGTAGAAAAAAAAAAGTTTCTTCACCTAAACTGTCACAATGTCCTATAACAACTATCCTCCATTAAACATTTCTACCTACGCACTCGTGTTTGGTCTTCCGTTAAACCATGCGTTAACCATCGAGTGCAAATTGCAAAAAAATGAATAAAAATGATTGATTACAGAAAACATCATGAAAATGATTCACACTTGACTCATTCCAGCGCTTAACTTAGTACTAATTTGCTGAAAAACCGTTTTTTTCTTGTCGTATGTCGCATATGTATGTCGCTGTGTTCTTGTCGTATGATATCGATATTGGATTCAGTAAATGCAGTCCCCGGCTGAACTAACCAAACGTTCTAACTTCTCCAAACCACGAATACACAACTACGAGATGATCGTCAAATATCAGAGGAAGTCTTTGCCAGTTGAACACTTTTGTTGACTTAAGCCGCAGCGAAAATCTTAAAAATTACTAAGCGAAAATTTTCAAGATTTAATTTTATTACATATAATAATTGTGATTACAGCGACACACAATGTAACACAATAATTATTATTATCTGTAGTCCCGCCAAATTGAAAAAACAAATGACAATCTTGCAGAATAAAAAGTAATATGTCCTACGAGATATATTCGATATTTTCCATCGTCGGCACTTGGTAAAACTTCCAAATATTCACATTTTTAAATAAAGAAACACTTGTACTGTTTTACGTATTACTTATAATTTATTATTTTGTAAATAGGGTTTCGGTTTCACTTGTACTGCGTCATCAGGGCTAAAACTAAGGAAATTTAAGGAATAAAACTAAGGCAGTTTTAGCCCTGATGGTGCAGTATAAGCAAAACCGGTAGGCTATTTACAAAATAATAAATTATAAGTGGTACGTAAAACAGTACAAGTGTTTCTTTGTTTAAAAAAATGTTGTTCGAGAGTTCCATTTCCAAACTCTTCATTATCACATAAAAGAATCAGTTATACTTGTAGAAAGGAGACGTGTCTAGGCAATGAGGTGATCGGAGCGCTGGATAAAATATTTCAAAACGAGTTTTTGAGTCAGAACGCTAGACTTGTTCTACAATCTACATAATTGTTTGTGTAACCCAACATTATAGAAATAAGAGTTGCGTAGTCAGAAAAATTATGAAAGTGAGATTTATTAATACTCAAAGTCTTTATAATAAATGCACCTGAAATGTAAGGATATATTTTACTGTTATCTATATCATTTAGACCCTCTGAGATTATATCAAATTACAATAATACTGGCTACTATATAAAAAAGAGAATTTACAAAAGGAAATAAGATTGCCAATCCTTTTAAAAAAAAGATGAGCAGCATGTTCGCTCCAAAGAGTAAAGTAACTGTCCATAAAGGTTTCGTCCCTGAGAATGTTGATGTATACATAATATGACTAATAGTGGCATCCCTGTTCCTAGATTCAATGTTACCTGGAAAAAAAAGAGAAATAATTTAAGTTCACCCAAAAACTTAACAAAAAGAACATTGTACTGAAAGCTGAGGTCCTTGCTGGAGATGGAGGAAAAGGTGCATTTAAAAATGGACTCAAAGGTGACTGAACTCCTTCTAGACGACTGGACCGATTTTGATGATTTTTTTGTGTGCGCTACTATCGGAGTATCAAATATTTTGTAGTATCAAGCGATACGAAGTTTGCCGGGTCGGCAAGTATTTAATAAATATTAAAAGAGTTACAATTAGGTAAGATTTCACTAAAACTGATAATTAATTCAACAAAGTTGGTTAATAAAAAATAAAACTTAGCTTAATATTTTTTAGTAGATGTTTATTGTTTTTCAACTTCATGTATATCGCATAGAAATATTTTGAAATTATTATAAGTTTAAGTGATTTTTATCGTTATGTTTCATTTAATATCATCTTGTCGAATAAACATTAGCGGCTAGCACTAGGCTCCTGTATTGCGGGTGCTGAAAGTTGACACAAATGTAAAAATAAATTTGTGTCCACTTTGAGCATGTCCTGCCAAAAATACCAGTTGGTGCTCAAAGTGGACTAGATCGGGTGCTGAATGTGCAGGTGCCGAGAAACTGGATGCTCAAAATGGATTACCTCACCCCTGTAACCTCTAAAATAACAGAATGATAAAACTGAATAAAATGTATGATGTACATTTCCGCAATTAGTTTGAACGAGATCTAGTATTTCTTTTAATGTATAACATATTATGATGTAAACTGCAACGACTATCTTATTTGAACTCCAAGACCTCTTATTTTAATTTATATGGTTGCTGCTACGGACCCTTATTGGGCAAGTCCGACTCGCACTTAGGTGTTTTTTTTAATAGCAGTGCTGACACCATAGAAATAGGTGGTTGACACATCACTAATGTGAGAAGTAGCAACTGACAGGTGTCAAGTCAAACTCGTTGATGTCATTGTCAAAGTCAAAAAATTCAAACTAGCGAGGCAACAGCTGCTCATTTATTTACAAATTAAAGTGGAAAATACAAATGTTATGGAGGGTATGTACCTCACGAGTTCGTAATATTATAATTAGTAATCTTACGTACGTGTCTAATTACTACAAGATGCCGTTCTATGCCGTCGCTAAAGGTAGAACACCAGGTATCTATATGACTTGGACCGACTGTGAAAATCAAGTAAAAGGATTTTCTGGAGCGAGATATAAAAAATTTGATACCGTCACTGATGCTCAAGACTTCATTACTTCTATAGGAACCCCAGGACCACAGAAACAAAAACCAAAAGCTTCGAATAGTTTATCTAAAAGTTTACCTAGTACTAGTTATAAAAGAACATATTCTACTCAAAGTAAGCCTGAAAATGATGTGCCTAAGAAGAAATCCAAGTCCACTCGCAAAAAAAATAGTAAAAGTGATGACTCGGATGAATTTTCTGATATGTCCGATGACTTGAGTACTATGATTACAAAACAAATGGATGACATAGAATCGAGACTAAAGTCTTTTGAGAAAGGTTTAGACAAGATAATTAAAAAGAGTACGAAGAAATTGCCAAACAAAACTATATTAATTGAGCCAATGAGCAGACAATCAATAGCAAAAAGTGAAGAGTTTGAGCTTGATAATGATGGCTATGTCCAGGTGTACACTGATGGTGCTTGTTCCTCAAATGGTCAGAATGGTGCGCGAGCTGGTCTCGGTGTGTATTGGGGTGATGGACATCCATTAAACATTAGTGCTCCAGTCTCTGGCCGAGCTACCAATAACTGTGGTGAAATACAAGCAGCTACACAGGCAATCAAAACAGCACTGGAGCATGGCGTACAAAAACTAGCTATAAATACAGACTCACAGTTTCTGATCAATTCTGTAACCAAATGGCTGCCAGGTATACTTTTTTTTATTACATTGATAAGCTTAAAACTTTGCAAAGCTAAATATTTTCAGTTGAAATTAGGCAAGAGTCAGAAACCAGAACATTATTATGAAAATAGTAATTACTGTGGAGGAACCTATGCAGGTTTGTAGCACTCACTACGCTCTGCCTACCCTGGAAAAAGTATTTAATTATAAGTATGTACGTATGTATAATTATAAAATGATACTGTACTGCACCTTATAGCATTGAACAAATAGTTTTAAAATAAATAGTAGTATGTTGGTTTTATTCATGGCCTAAAAAACCTAGGTATTATAGATGAATTGCTGTACTTTGGCCAGGGAGTTAGGGCAAAGACCAGGGATGGCATTTGGGTATGGTGGGTTTAGGCAACCTCCCAGGGTGCCAAGATGTAAAGGGGCATCAGATCCTGTACACTATAAAATATCCCAGAGCGCTGCTATAACTAAAACCACTACTGGCTAATATGCAAGAATGGAATTATGAGTATACCCTCCGAACTGGAACATAACAGTTCCATACTCTATCATTATAGTGGCACAAATAGGTAAGACAATGACTGGCTTCTAGAGAAAATCTTCAAGAAAATCTTATCTGCTACAATGTTAACCACTCAATTGAAGATTGAGAACCAGGATTTTCTTTGACACAGGAAACCAAGATTGATCTATATTGTATAATAGTTTGTTGGTTATTTAAACAACTACTTTCTTTAAAAATATTTACTTAGTTTTCCAATTCAAAAAAAAAAAATTTCGTTTGTTTACAGGTTGGAAAAGAAAAGGTTGGAAGCTGAAGTCTGGGGAGCCAGTTAAAAATGAAATAGATTTCAAAGAACTAGATGGTCTTCAAAACCAATTGCAAATAAAATGGAACTACGTGGAAGCACATAGAGGTGTACATGGTAATGAAATGGCAGATCAATTGGCCAAAGCTGGGGCTGCATTGTATAATAAATATTAAGTTTAATTTATTGACTTATTGATAATGCAAGTTTTACTCAGGCTGTGAAGTTTCATTATATTTCTAAAATTTAGATAACTTCTTTGTTGATGTCAAATTTTGTTATTCTACAAGTATTTGTAATAGTGCGTTGATTATAATTTTTTTATGACCAGGATATTACTACCAGGCATAGCTCTCTGTGCCTGGTAGTAATGTCAATTATCTTTTGTCTAGTTATTTAGTAGACATTTTCAATACAAAATTGTGGCTTAATGATTGATTAAAAGTGTTAATTAACGTCTCTGAGTATTACTATTAGTCTGTCCATAATAAATTAAGCTTATTTATTTTCTGATACTTCATCACATGCATTTATTTGCTACTGTATTATTTTCATCATATTTACAACTTGTTCAGCGGAAATCATTATTAGCTGGAAAAAATGTATAGTTAAGTTTTTTTAATGTATTTTTAAGGCAGAATATTTTTGATAGCTTCTTTGATGATGAGAATATGATGGAGTTTCTTACTAGGCACAATTTCTGAATATCACTTGTAATTTCCACAATATAATTTACAAGTACAATTATATTAGATATGCTGAAATAGCAAATCCTGTTTGCTGAAATAATAAAATATATTGTGAAAAATACATGCGATATTCAGAAATTATACTTAGCGTTTTGATTAAAAAGTGTATGAAACAAGTGAATTTGCTTGATAAACTGTTGATATGTGATTTTGTATTTACATTATTTAACCTTTGTTTTATGTAAAGAAAACCTTTAAAGCTTATGCTACAGTGAAATAAAATAATTTTCCATTTTTGAAAAATGCGTTGTGCAAACATGTGTACCTCAAGATACTAATATGTAGACATGGGGAAGTATTAGACTTTGACAATTAGATGAGGGAGAATAAAAAAGATCATACGGAGAGTGGCAATAAGCTAAAAGAACAATTAGGTCCTGCAGTGTGTCAATCCTATGTATCTGCAAGAAATCCTTTAACATTCGAAATTTCGCCTCTGTGGGCTAGCGGTTTAGTTGTTGGACTTGACTGCCTGAGGTCCTGGGTCGGGCAACAAAAAGAAAATTGGGTCTTTCCTATTTTCTAATAAAAAAACGTTGCTCGGGATTGGATATGTGCCCGGTTGGCGATGCTTGCCACCTATCACATTGTGGGACTTAGCGGTTGGCTTGTCGTTGGTGCCTGGTTGTGCCTCTGCCTACTTCTTCGGGGATGTGGGCGTGAAGATACTTCCCAAATTATTAAAGTACAAGTTTTTGCACCAACTGACTAGGTTTTGTAACATTATCTTTTGCCCCTCGAGACATATTTTGTAATGCTGATACTAGTTGGTACAGTCACGAGCATGAATATGTTACTATGGGGAGATTAGCAAAAAGATCTGTCCAAGAACGAGTTCAATAATATCTGTCTTCCCGTACGCAACAAAAATATCTGATATTAATAGGGAGCATAATAAAGTGGCATCAAAATTATGTGGTAGTTTAAAAAAATGTCGACGCGCACAAATACCACTTGTATGGTTCATGTGAATAAAGAATATTCTGATTCTGATTCTGTGACGAAAATGGACATCAAAAAGTTGTGATAACCCCTCGAAGCAAAAATGTGACGTCAACTAGGTGGCAATAATATCTGACATTATTTTATTTTCAATTTAATTTAAAATAATTACAAAATAATTGTAGAAACAAATTTATTTTACATTGTTTTTAAATAATGTAACATTAAATCATTGTTTTATGGTACATTTATGTCTAGATATATCCTGTATCACTACCAAACTGAAGTATTTATTTAAGTAGGTAGATATGTTTTATCTGCAGCAACCGTGTATCATTTATAAATTGTTTTGTTGTGATTGACATTAGCGGCGTTTAACACTGCTGCTCCTTTATCGTATATAAAGTTTATGTTGCTATCATTTTATTAATTATCATAAATGATGTATTATCGTATTACTGATCATTTACGACATCCAATAGTATCCATGTATGAAGATAATAAAACAGTTAAAGAAATCACAGAAACATTAAGAGTTTCCGTATGTTATTTGAATTTATATGTTAATGGAAATGTTAGCTTATTTGTAAATGTCATCAGAAAATTCTTATTCAAACCATAGAATTATAAACAAATAAATCCCCATATGAATCCCATTGAGAATGTGCGTGGTTTAATGGCCCAACAATGGGATACAGCTCAGGCAAGAAACTACGATTCCCTACGTTGTCACGCTTTTGACTTTGGAAGTAATGCCCTAGCAAGTGTATGAAAAGAGCTACAAGACGTATCTAATAAATGCGAATGATGGCTATATTAGATTTTGATTCATTATATACAGGGTTAAATCTAAAGCACCAGCCAAATTTTGAGAAACGGGTCGGAATAGATAACACTTCCATTAAAGCGTGACAACAAGTGAAGCATTACCATTTAAGGGTATACCCCCTTATGTTAAAATTTGGTCGGTCCCTTCAAAGTTGCCCTGTATATACTAGCTGACCCAGCAAACTTCGTACCGCTTGACATTAACAGCTACTCAATTATGTTCGATGCTCCGATAGTAACGGATTCAATGTGAAAAATTCCAAAAAACTCCCCTTGAACACACAAAAAAAAATTCATGAAAATCGCTCCAGTCGTTTAGGAGGAGTTCAGTGACATACACACAAAAATTCTGTAAAAAAAATCTGTATTTAGTGAAACTTTTTGGCCATTTTTACGCGCGCTATCCATAATATGAAACATGTCAGGTATGTAAGATGTCACATATGTATGCTTTTTGTGAGGAATCAATGCAAATGACAAAAATATAAAACGATACATATATTTGCTCTCCACAAGGGGTATCGTCACATTTTGCCGACAATAACGTCACATAATTATGCTTCGAGAGGTTATCACAACTATTTGATGTCCATTTTCGTCACATAATTTTGATGCCACTTTATTATGCTCTCTGTTAATATCAGATATTTTAGTTGCGTACGGGAAGACAGATATTATTGAACTCGTTCTTGGACAGTTATTTTTGCTAATCTCGCCATAGTAATATATTTATGCTCGTGACTGTACGTTTACAATAATTTATATATGCCTTCCTGATATAGAAATATGAAGGCCAATGGTGTCTGATCTTGTTCAAGATAGATGTTTCTTTACCTTCTCGTCTCTCACCAACCACAATACCTCTTGCTTGTGTTAGTTTGGGCCCTCTGTGTAGAATAAACCAACTGCCGTCCTGCCTGGTAGCTCTTATTAGGCGAACAAAGGCAAAACTGGCGGTTGAGTGCAGTAACTTGCCCGGGAAGGGATCCTCCGCCTAAACTGCTGCCATAATGACAATCCGGTCCGGAGGGTTGGGTAGCCCGTAGAATTGCACAATTGGCCTAACGCCCTGGCCACTATTTATTAACACACTTACGTCTTTTGTAAGTTACGTGTTTTGTTGTTTGTGTTTTGTTGTTGGCTGCGCTTATTTCTAACCATCAGAAGAGCCACGGCTTGTTCGTTGTCTAACGGCCAATGTTAATAATATTTCTCTAAAGATGGATTTCAAGAAATCTAGACAGCTGCGTATCCGCCGGCCTATCCTACACCTAATTGCCATATATATCCTGTCCACAGATATGTTATTGGCAAGCGATAACATAAAAATAGATCAAAATATCAATCTCGGACAGCATGTTTTGGATTAGGATTGATTATTAACATTGGCCGTTAGACTAAGAATTCACGGCACGATTTTTAATCGCGCCCGCGTCGGTCGCGGTTCTACGATTTAATTCAAACTCAGAGACGGGTAATGTTTGCGGTCCCGCAGCCGCCGCGGTTGAAATTATCGCCCGCAAACTTGGTGGTCGGTTATCGCGCGGCCGGCGGTTGCGGTTCAATAATCAGTACAAATAGTATAAAGCGGCGGCAGGAGATCGCCGCCCGCACGGGTAACGGGCAGACGACCGCTCGCGAGAACCGCAAACAACCACAGGCGCTGCGGGTGAAAATCGCGTCGTGAAATGTGAACTTACGTTTTGCAAACAAATCTACATTCTACGGGATCTGCGGGCCCGCAACCGCCGCGGGCGCGGGTAAAAACCGCGCCATGAGTTCTCAGTCTTATGCCACAAAAAAGCAGTACCTAGCCCTGATTACGCGTCAAACAAGTTAACACTTTAACTGTCCATGGATTACATGTAATGCACTTCACACAATCGCTTGTGGTCTAGCGGTTCAGGTGTTGGACTTGACTGCATGAGGTCCTGGGTTCGAATCCCGGGTCAGGCAACAAAAAGAAAATTTTGTATTTCTAATTTTCTAATAAAAAAAATGTTTCTAATAAAAGAGCCTTTTTTGTTGTATTAGTCGCAAAGGCGGCTTGATTGTACTGTCGTCAGACGTTTCCGAAACTTCGTCTGGTAGTTTAAAGGCCTTCCTAAATCGGTTCCTTAAGTTCTAATTTATTCTAGGCATCCAGGAGGGAGGTCTGCAAGGATCGTCACATGTGGCACTTGATAGTCTCTGCCTTCCCCGTAAGGAACTTGGCGTGAAGACATATCTAATATTGATTGCTGTCTGAGCAAGTGTCTGGAACTGACGAATGAAGGTTATAGTTGCGTTAGTGTGGATTTTGTAATATATTATGGTCACCATCAGACAACTTCTTTGATATCAATCAATACAAGTCTCCTACATACACCAAAGATAATAAAATTGACTCGTTTTATTTATGTCAAAGAAACTAAGAAAACGAGCAATGGTTAACTGAGTCATTACTACTTTGTGGGTAACACCAAAGACAATATTTATATTTACTAATCTCTGGTAACACTAACACTTCGGCCAAACGAATATCTATGGTGTCTATGGCCATACTTATCTCTTACCATCCATCAAGAGTGCCTTGTGTAAAAAAAAACAAAAAATACTTAAGTTGGACACATTTATTGAAACTAAAACATTCCGTACCTTATGTACTAAAAGCACATACGCGCTCTAACATACACACTTATGAAATGAGCAAAATGGTTTGTAACATATTTTACAAAAACAAATCTTATTTCTCATACCACTAACATGTATTTCGGCATACTACATTTATGTAATACTGCTATTATAACTGTTTATATGGTAGTCAGGATTTAAGTTTTTTACGTACATATATGTAAAAATAAACTCCAGTTTTGGTGTCTATTCCTCATGACTGGTATAATTTTAAAAAAAATACATTGAAAATTATAACAAAAATGAGAAACATAATAAACATTTATTAACTTGATCCAGACTGAAAAAATAACTAACTCAATTGTTATTTTTATTGATCTAAGAATGCAATTTTAAAAACGTCAAACTAAACATATTATACAGAAATAACGTTTTCGCTTAAAGAATATCGTTAATAAAGAGAGGCAGGTCGAGAGGCTAACGGCATTCTTTAAAAATATACAATAAAATCTGATTTTCTTATATAGTTTACAATAAAACCTTATTGCTCAGAAAATAATCGCAGGATTTCACCATTTTATATCTCAGAACCTCACGTTAAAACTTAATGGCATTCATTATATACAAAATCAAAAGCTTCATTCTTTATTTCCTCATGTCCATGAACAATTTCGTCTCTTAACAAGACTTCTTAAAATATGCTTACGCTACTTAATCTTAATATATACATTTAAAATATTAACGCATAATTTTGCACAATAAACGCTGACTATAGAAATAAATTTGAAATGAAATATACAAGATATACTTTGATATTGTTTTGATAATCCCCCTAGCAGAAGTATTCCGAGTTAAAACTTTTATACTGTTTACATAACTCGCCTTCAGAAACATATTTTAAGTTAAAAAGCAAAGAAAACGCGGGAAAATTGTAGTTTTGACATTTCTCTCGTTACGATTAAATTGTTTGACATTTCCCAAGTGACGGTCTCGTGTCGAATCAGAACACCGCATCACGACCGTTCGACAAAATAACAACTTATGTACACAAAAAACAAAGGAACAAAATAGAAATACTTTTAACGAATTATCGTTTACACATGATCAATATTTGTCTCTTAACTAACGTTAAAAATGCAAAATACTCCTACTAAGGGTATTTCAATGGTTCAAAATAACAAAGACTACAACGAACTGCAACTATACAATTTTGTACGAATGAAATAGTATGTAATTTTTAAAAAAGAAAAATTACAAATAACATATATAGAAAATCCACTCTTTTCCTTTTCTTACCATATTCATAACCGCTTTCATTTATATATCTAGCAACTTAGATTTACCAGTCTTAATTATTTAAAAAAAAAGCTGAAATAGATATTGAAAGTATTGCAGTCATACACAATGGGAAATTTAATATACACGTATGATGCAAAAATATAAATATATATGTGGAGATTTCGATTGCCTACTGTACAGTATGAAACAATAAAAAATATATTCAGGCAAGCATTAATAAAAAAAAACGTCTGATTGGCTGACATTTTTTGCTTTAAACCTTCCTCTTTAACCACTTTATCTATTTAAAAAACTGCATCAAAATCCGTTGCGTAGTTTTAAAGATTTAACCATACAAAGGGGCATGTAGTGGTGAGGCCAACATAGTAGATCGTTTTTGACATTTCCTCATATTTAACATTATAAAATCTGATTAATAATAAAAGTACTGTACTAAGGATGTTTTTGAAAACTCGAAAGTGACTTGGTACACTTTTATGACACGACTGGAAGAAAAGTACAGAAAAGGCTACATTCTTACAATATTTTAGTATCGAAATATGCTTTTATACAATTTTTCTCAGATTTTTTCGGTTTAAGATTAATATATATAATGCAATGTTGCAGAGAGAACCCCTATTCAGAGATTTACTAAGACTGGCTGATGCCTAATGTGGTTTTTTTAATTTTATTATACAAATCTCTGTATAATACAAATATGATAAATTAAATGTTTATACTATATTATCCACTTTCAAATTTAGAGTTTTGTAATGGGTATTACAATTAGGTATTTTCATATAAATATCAATAACGAAAGGAGATTTTTATATTTAAATACATATAACAGAAATATTTAAAAAAAAACGCAGAAACTGAAAGAAGTTCGTAAGCATGGTTTTAAAAAGAGAATAAAATCGGGACTTTTCGATGTCTTGTATAAAACGTTATTAATAAATTTATTTGGCCTAATTTTGAGCAAAGCCATATTTCAATTGCTAAATCTCGCTCTTAAAATGACCTTCATGTTTGCAAGAAATTCGTATATTTTAAAAATATCATCACAACACAGATATTAAGAGTTTAACAGCTAGCGTTTATTAGTTTAAATTTAAAACGTAATCTAGAAAATTTACAATATGTACATTTCGAAAACATTCATGCATACCTATGCCTCATTTTGTATTTTAGGGAGATACCAAAGTAGAATTTATGACTTTATTTTGTCTGTTAACTTTTGCGTAACATTTTTCAAGTTGCTAAGTAATTGTAGGAGCTTGAATAATTTATTTAACTGAATGTTATTATCAGGGTTCAAAATTATCAAGATGCATTTTCATATTGCCCTACATGTGACCACTTTTTTGCCACTATGTTAATAAATCCCTTTCCGAATTCGTTGGGCAGCAAAATAGCCTGCACACGTTCACAGATCACAAATATATGATCTGAGACTTCTTATTTTACAGTCCTAAGGGCCGTTTTCAACATCCTGGGTTAAAATACTTAGCTCTAAATTAGTTAGCTCAGTGCCACTTGCACGTTCCTGGGTTAAGTATTTAACACTGAGTCTAACTACGGTTAAAACATCTTATATTTGACAGTTTAACTCAATATTAAATATAACCCGGGAATGTGCAAGTGGCCCTCAAAGTATTAAAATGAGGGTGATTTCAACCCATATTCACTTTTGTGTGAAATAAACCATAAATATCCTGAATATTAAAAAAAACTTGTGTAAAAGGCTTTGAACATGTCAGGGGAGCTAGCAATAAAACAACAGTATTGTCACGCTCATATTCCCGAAGGGGTAGGCACTAAAGTCCCACAATGTGATAGGTGGCAAGCCTACCGTCAACCGGGCACAAGTCCAATCCCGACAACACATTTTTTTTATATTAGAAAATTGGAAATTCTACATTTTCTATTCATAGCCCGACCCGGAAACTTATGAAGACAAGTCCAAAACCCTGGACCACTAGACCACAGAGGCGACAATAGCATAGCATAAGAACGTAGGTTTAAATATTAACCTACGTTACTACTGAAGGTTAGACTCCTAACAAAGGCCAAATATACATTCCAAATATCGCTGACTCTCTAATTTACCTGTATATCTTTCAGAGAGTCTTGTAATGTTAATTAAGTCAAAATGAAAGAGAGGCCTCCCCGTGTTGGTCCGGGCTCCTTAGCAGAATAGACCATCTGCCTTCCTGCCAGGCAGCTCGTAAAAGGCGAGCATAGGCTTACCGTCACTAACACCGTGACATTTGACAATCTAACCCATCATCAAACTAAACCCAGAAACGTGAAACTGGCTCTAATGATGTCATATACTACCTATGTTTTTTGATAATTACAACAATTATTAAAAAGCTTATTAAAAATAATTATCACATCGAAGCCTGTAAATGTAATGAAAAAGCTTAGTAGCTCATGTAGTGTTATCGAGTATTTTTCACTATCAACGGAAAGAGGGTGTTATAAGTTTGACGTGTCTATGTGTAGGTTTGCCAGCAGAATCATAACTCCTAAACGAATGGGCAGATTCGATGCGATTTTTTCGTTTGAAGTTGTGTTATAAGTTAAACCAACAAACATAACATTACACATAGTTAGTACTTTCGGAATTTATTCAAAACGAAAATCTTGCGTGATTTTGATAATATAAGAAATGACTTCGTAGACACTTTCTGTGTTATAAGATTGACGTGTCTGTGTATATGTATGTCTGTGGCATCATAACTCCTAAATGAATACTGATGATAACTGATGCGATGTGATTTTTTTGTTTGAAAGCTGAAGTTGAAGTTTATTAAATGTTAAACCAACAAACAAACAATACTTTCGGAACTTACCCAAAACGAAAATCTTTCATCGTGATTTTTATAAAAAAATAAAATATAAAAAATGCCTTCTTAGACGAAGATGTCTTCTCATCTGTGTTTCAAACAGTAATAGTCAGTGTTAAAAACATTCGTGAATACAAAATATTAAATACTTAAAACTCAATTTTTTAATTTCAATTCAAATGATTAGTGTGGACGAATGTATAAGTTAGCTTGAAATTGCTTCTTTGGCATGTTAAAGCAAATGCAATGATTCTACCAATTACTTAAGTTTAGATTATTCTATTTCATCTTGTACTTTCAAGTAGAGTTAAATAAATCCCGTCAAGAAATGTCTCGACTTTACCGAAAAGAGATTGAGTTTTGAACTTGGCTTGACACACTGCCGCGTGTCTTGAATTAAGCGGACATTGTGAAAGTTTTCGGTGGTTTCAATGAATGGCAGACAATAGAATTAAAGATCACTTTGGCTCACATTCCCGGGACGGAAGGTTAAGCGCAGAAGTCTAGGTGTAGTACTGGATGGTGTGCGGTTTTCTGGCCGCGACAGGAACATTCGACGCGCTTCCTACCAGGAAGTATCCACCCGATGACAGCATCTTCTTTGTGGTGTTATCATCGGCATTTATTAGCTGTGGGCGAATGTATAATCTATATATAAATACGTGATGCCAAACCTTCGGACCCCTTTTTACGAAAATTGCGTGTACGCAGGAGCATAAAATTTGGCACACTTATAGTTTATGTGTAGGAGAAGTGCAAAACGCTAATATTTTTCAATAATAATGCTTATAAAATACATTTAATCAATAAATAAAACATAACCCACACTACCATGCATTTGACACACACAAACAAATATATAGATGATAACAATAAAAGATCACAGATGGCGCACCATACAGTTTGGAAACAAAGCAGTTGGTCTTGGGAACTGAAGATGGCGTTCTTATAACAAGATATTAAATTCATTATGGTCGAATTTCGACCAACGGACAACCGCTAGTTTATACAAATATACTTTTTATTCACAAGCGCATCAATTTATCTTAGAAAAACTTAGCGAAATAAGACATCTGCGTAATTTTACAGGATTTGTAAAATTTTGTTTTTGTCCCAACACTTTTAAAGCTAAAATAAGCCATATCTGTGTTCACATGGCACCGTAATATACCTGAGCCCTTACCATGAGTTTTCGGCTTGTCAAGTTTACTATACCGTCTGCAAATTAGTTGTATGAAAACTTTGAAAAGCGCCTCTATTAACTAAGAGAAACACATTTTTAGACCAAAAGTGTCATAGATTTCGACACGTAACTTACCGAACGTAATCTTTACCAACTCATGGTAAAGCATTCATTTGTCTGCATAAGTGTAGATGTAAATTTATTTTTATATGTGAGTTTATGTGTGTATACGTGTAATTGCTTGCGTGTATGTACATGTTTTGCGTACGTGAGTGCGTCTCCAAACGTGTTAGTGTATGAACGTTACCTGATTGTTGAGTACAACCGGTGCCATTTGCGGCGGTCCGGGTGGTTTGAAAGTGCCCACGCACTTCACAGCCTGTCCGCCCGCAGCGTCGTCTACCATCGACACTGAAAATCAATTAAAACAATATATTCCTATGTAAAAGTGTAAACTCTAAGAGAATAATCTCCAATAGCACCACTAGGGGACGTGTATTTCAAGCTACCGAATACACTTGTTTTATCAAAGTGCTCTGTCGATAACGTCCCGCAACCAAGAGGATTTCTCTACACAGTTCTTGAAGTGTCTTACACAGAAACCAGTAGAAAAAATTACCTTACGGCACGTTATAATAATTATATCAGCTACTCAGCGCTGTACAAGCCTTATACCAACGTCAACTTTTAATTTTGCGTATTTCTAGGAAAGCTTTAATTTTTGGAATAGTAAAGCTAAATTTCTTATATCAAGTGATAATCTTTCTCTCCGAGCACCCTCTCAAAACACGGACTATTACAGCCAATCTTTTACCTATCAGTACATCTTTGGAACTTGCTCCCTGTAGAAGTCAGGAAAGCCCGAATCCATATCTTTAAAAGTATTGTTAAACGTTCCAAATTTGTTATTTTGTGCATTATATTTCTTTTTCGTGTATTAAGAGCACAATCACACAACATTTCTTTGATTGAATTTCCATATGATAAAGTTGCCTGGAAGAGGTCGCTAGTTCTATGGTGAAGTTGCCTTTGTGTACCAAATAATTTTTGAGTTTTATATTGAGTGATTTTTTTTGTGCAAAATGAAACGTTATTCTATAATATGTGTATCCAAAGTTAACATATAACAGTACTAAATAAATAATACTTACCGATAATAGACGGTTTTTGAGATTGTGCTTCCTTGGCAAAGACTCTGGCGTTTGCTATTTTACCGCCGACTGTTAAAGTCGGCGCGGACGCGTTTTTCTGCAAGGCCAATAAAAATAATAAACAACACATTCAACAAAGTATAAAGATGCAACTTCTTACATATCAAGATTTTTGAATTTTGATTTTCCCCGTTTGGTCCGGGTTCCTTTGCAGAATAGACCATCTGCCTTCCTTTCAGGCAGCTCGTAAAATGCGAACATGGGCTCACTAACACCGTGACAGCCGACTACGTGGTAGAGTTTCGAAGCGTCTCACTCGGATTGGTACCACCGCCTTACCTGTTCCTGTCGCCGTAACGTCATGTCGTGTTCCGGTTTGGAGGGTAAGATAGCCGGTAAACTTACTTCTGCTCGAAGTCTAACATCCCGGCCTCAGGTTGGCAACGCACCATTACCACCTTTGGTGTCTCTAGGCGGCGAGAATTTCTTACCATCAGAAAATCCGTCTGCTTGTTTGCCTTCCAATATCATAAAAAAAGATACGGGTTTGGCTTTTGGGATGGCTCGTAACTTCTACTGAAGTAGTTTTGATTATACATTACTCCTGGATCATAAAGCTTTTAATTGTGTAAAAATTTTCAAAATCTATTTTGTACTTTTTCTTTAAGCTCTGTCTTTTCCTTGCCACTTCCCATTATTTGGGATAGGCACTCCTCGTTTTCAATTTTTTTAACGAAGCAAGAATAAAATTTTACTCTCAAACATGGTACAAAAAAATAAAATACCTATACGTTACTTTCAATTGAAACAAAATTATATTTCTTTAATGTTATTTTTAATTGTGTACCTACGTTTTAACGTGTTACTTATAATAAACTATTAAATTAAAAGAATGAAATGATTCGAAATCATAGGTTTTTAATATTTTGTTTTCATTCACTCACTCACAACGCATTTTTGTTACAAGTTTAGAAGTGTTTATTATTTTTCACAATTGATCATTACTGTAATCTCAAAGGAATTATAAAAATAAGTCAGTATAAAATAAAGTATTTGATTAATCGAAATCGTAAGTATTTAACTTGCAATCCACATATTTATTGATTCTTTAATTACTCTTATTACAAAGGATTATTAAAAAAATCAAAAGGTATCTGCACTCCCGTATCCTTGATAGGCAGAGGTACAACACTGAGGGCTGCCTTTTACGATTAGCCAAAGGTAGGATTAGGACTACGTAGGTATTACGTAGTCCCACAATGTGAATTTGATGCAGTAACAAAAGTTTTAAACCAAAATCCATAAAACTTTCTATAACACTTACTGGCATACTGTCGGGGGCCGGTTGCAATCTTTTGTCTAGTTGACTCGTATCATTACTGTTTGTTTCCTGAAATCATTAAGGATATTATCAGTAAAACTGCAAAAAAACTGCTATCAATATCACTCTCCCATGTCGCGATTTCGTAATTCCTTTTTCAAAAAGCTGATCCTGACACCGAGGTGATATACCTACATATTACCAAGAATTACCGTCTTTTGTTTAGTGATGAGATTACAAAGGTAAATAATGAATTATTTTGGTTTTAGTCCGGGTTTCCTGTATATTTTTTTATGATAGGTAGGTTATTTATTTATTATTATTATTATAATTTATTGGCATTATTTCTTATTTCCTAAGTTTATACATTTAACAATATAAAAAATAAATTATTAAAAATATAAACATAAAAAATAGAGCCCCAAAGACAGTGGTCTTACAACTAAACCGTCAGTGGTAAGCAAACAAGCATGCATATATCTAAGGATTCGAGTTCAAAGTTGTTTGAAAAATCGACCCTCAATAGACTAAAATAGTGGTTGAAAGTTTGTATGAAAATCTTAACCTATTCTAAACTGACGAAGGCAAACTGCTAGTGTTCTAAAATATACGGAATATTTGGGCACAT
>NJDD01000516.1:267884-280724 GCA_002245505.1 Calephelis nemesis
TCTCGGTGTACTGTGTACGAAGTTTACTAACAAGTTTTTTAATATTTCGTTTTTATGTTATTTTATTTCATGATATATGTTCGCATACTATCACGTCCTCAAATATTGAAGGTATCTCACCAATCATCCTGTATAACATTTATTTATATATAAGTGAATATTACAATTTCCCAATGATGTTTAAAATGCATAACCATTTAAGCCTCTACACCCTTATTAAATTTTGGCCGGTCCTTTTAAACTAACCCTGTACATAGATAGATACCAAAAGTAATAATGGTGAGGCGCCAGCCTAAGTATGTAAACTTAAACTTTTTGCGTACATTTATGAGAACCCTATCCTCGATACGATATTGACGATCATTTAGACTACGACAGGAATCAGTAATCTGTACTAATTAGGGCAAATTGTGGCTTAACTTCGACATAGTCAGAATCACAGAGTTATATAATATTTAATCATTCATGATCTCCTCTTAAGAACTGCTTGGCACAAAAGCAGTTGACCTGTATTCTTGAATGAAGCCGAATATCAACCAGAGGATTAAAATTATCGAAAATAAAGTGAAACCAGTTAGCTTATTACAGCGAAATTATAAAGTAGAACCGGTTGGCTTATAATGAACGTAATGTGAAACCGGTTGGCTTAAAATGAAAGTCAAAGGTTTATCCGGTTGACTGATGCTTAACATAAAATATTATAGTAATAGTTGTAGTTCCTTTTTAATATGTTTTTGTTGTACAATAAAGAGTTTTATTATTATTTCATTTACATTTACAATATTTCTTATTTATTACAGTTATATATTTAACAAATAAAAATATTAAAAATATAAAAAACAGATTCCCACTAGCGGTGGTCTCTTTTGACTAAACCGTCAGTGGTCAGGGCGACAAACTAAGAAACTTCCGCACAATGCGTGCCGTCCCCAGTACTGCCTTCTGAATCTGATCCCTAACCCGGGAATGTAGCGAGAGTGTCTTATTATTATTATTATTATATAATATTACATACGTATCGTGGGACAGTACATTCGTTATTTAAAATTGTGAAATAAACATACCTTAGCAGCGTTTTGATTGAGTTTGGTGGTTAGAGGACCCGCTATATTCGGCACGTAGGTTAGTGGTACGCCTAGGTCTAATGGGTTTGAGACGATTGGCCGGTGTTGTAGTCTCGGAAGCTGTAAACACATAAATATATGATGTCTAGAACATCCCGGTCAATATCGTACACATACACACCGCTATCTTCACACAAAGTCCCTTACGGACAAGGTAGAAAGGTACGAGCGCCAAATGTCACTATCTTTGCAAAATTGCCAAGTTTCCTCCACATTCATTACTCTTTTCGTACAAACACGCCGGTTTCTGAGAATCTTGACTCCACCCTTGGGCAAAACTCAAACGATTTGATTGTGAAATGTCAACCTAGGTCTCCCCGGGTATCTACATCCATCCAAAATGGCATTATATATCTGCTTTATCAATCTTACATCTGTTATTCTTTCCACATTACTGCATCTTTTTATAGAACACAAGTGGTCGTCCATAGACACAACCAATAACATAAGTTAAGTTTTGTTTGCCTAATAAATACCAGACATATGTGTCAAATTTTCATGTTAAATGCATACACACGCATACATGCCAAATCCCCTAAAGGGTAGGCAGAAATTATGGAGTGAAGTCTCATGATTCCTTCAAACCTATATCTTTCTTCATTTACATAGTTTTTGATCAGGTCTCCTCGGTTACCTACACCCAATCTCATTCGTAATGAATATCAGCAGAGCATGTCCTTTTTCATTTTTAACATTAATACTTTCATTTAATCTCGCTCTCTCTCTGATCTCACTGTTGCAAAACATTTATATTTTATATCATATCTATAAAGCAACGTAGGAATAAGCACTTACATTATGTACAATACAATTAAACTAATATTTTGGGGCGATTATATTATAACTATGTTCAACATAAAAACTTACATCCGTAATAGTTGTAGTTCCATTCGCACCATTGGCTATCGGCTGTATACAGGATATGTGTGGCCCAGAATTTGAGGCAGATACTGAGACTATTGCGTTGTTACGATCTGGCAAACCATTCACAACTGGTGTGGGAGGATTCTAGAAAAAAATACGTTAAATATACTTATTTGTGGCAACATTGTCATCTTAATCAGTTGAATTTGGGCGTGAAGATTAAAGTGTTAGAATTGTTAAAAATGACAAATTATATTCCATCTAAAAGTATTAAGATTTTTGCACGTCCCCTATGCTTGGGTTAAATTTCTACAAATTTTTCAAGAAAAAATTTCGCCCCAGGCATGCTTAGAACCTATACTCTATCATCTAAAGCCGACGAATGCTGTAACCATTTGAGCTTCTGGGGGGTTAGAATGTGCACTTTCGTCTCGGCGCGATCGCGTCGTTTCGCTTGGACGATGCGTTTCGTTTCAAAACGTTATCGTTTTTTATAAAGCTAGAACAATCATAACTTGAAGCGATATCGTGTAAACGAAGGGTAATGACCGAATTTGTATGAAAAAACAAAATTTTGTCTATGACGACACGACTTAAAACACGTCAATATCAAATTTGTTATTTGTCAATTGTCAGACGTCTAACGTCTACGAGGGTCAAACTGAAAGTTCTTAGAAAATCAAAAACTAAGCATTCTAGCAAGTTATTAGTTTTATTATAACTTTTCAAAATAGCGTCCATTTACATCAATACATCGCTGCATTCGATGGAACCATTGAGAAAAGCACCTTCTCGTCTCTTCGACGGCGTTTTAAAACGCAGCCACTGCTTCTTCGGCGTCCATAAAATGTTTTCCTCGAAGTTTTTCTTTTATTTTCGGGAATAAATAAAAATCGCAGGGTGCGAGGTCGGGGCTATACGGCGGGTGACCCAGTAATTCCACGTCTGAGGTCGCTAAATAGTCGATCGTTTGCCTGGCGGTGTGCGACAAGGCATTGTCGTGATGAAGGAGGATGCTGCTGCGAGGTCGTTTCTCTCGAACTTTTTCCAAGACAAGTGACAAACAGTTGTTAGTGTACCCCTCTGCATTAACTGTTTTCTGATCCTCTAAGACAACTGTCGCGTAATGACCTGTCTTTCCGAAGAACGAGGCCACCATCTTTTTTCCAACACTTCGACCTCTCTTCACTTTAGTTGGCAACTCTTCGGAAGGAAACACCCACTGAGCAGACTGTCTTTTGGTTTCCGGATCATAACAGTAAATCCAGCTTTCGTCACCCGTTAGTATGTCGAACACAGCATTTGAGTCACCTCCGTTAAATTTTTGGATCATTTCTCGGCACCAATCAACACGGCGGAGTTTTTGAGCCTCGGTCAAATGATGCGGTATCCAGCGGGCACAAAGCTTCCTGACCGCTAAATGTTCATGGAGGATTTTGCGCACTTGACTCATACCTATGCCTAGACTTGTACGAATCTGCTGATAGGTCACTCTTTTGTCAGTCTCTATCATACGCCGCACAACACTGATATTGTCTTCAGTCGTCGCTGTAGAAGGCCGTCCCTCACGCAAATCATCGGTGAGATTAGTTCGACCACGTTTGATTTCATTAAACCAGTTGTAAATTGTGGCACGAGATGGGGCTTCATCGTGAAAAGCCAATCGAAGTCTATCATAACTTTCTTGTTGACTTATATGACATCGAAAGTCATAAAAAATCATTGCACGAAAATTTTCTCGGCTTAAATTCATTCTGACGTGCACAGACAATTTTCAATTTGCCGCCAAATCGTAAAACAAATGACAAATGAATGAAATGTATACTCAATATTATTGGTAAAGAGTTCTATTTTCAAAATTTAAACTTATTTTTTTAATATAATGCTTTTAAGTTGCCAGTTCTAAAAACTTTCAGTATGGCCCTCGTATCGCCGACGTCACGTTTTGTTTGGCACGAACGTTCTATGCTTTTTGAGTTTGACATTTATAAGCGGCCCGAAACGAACGTTCGTTTCAAGACGACGGTGGTTCATTCTAACCCCCCTGAGGATTCAAACCCTGTGGCGAAACGGTTTACGCGGTTAGTTATGTCCTACATTTTCCATCTAATGTTGTCTGTATGCAAAATGTCTACAGATGCTTAATGTGTTTATTATGTGCTATAATGTTGACTTATTGTGTTTAATTGTATTTGTTATGGAATAATATGGAAAAAGAACACGACTCTCTTTAAGTTAAAGATAACTTAGACAACAAAACTTGATGTCAAAGATATGCGCCTAGGCAGGAGCATAACATTTGGCTCACTTATAGTTTATGTGTAGGAGAAGTGCTGAACTCTAATATTTTTCAATAATAATGCTTATAAAGTACATTATATCAATAAATAAAACATTACCATACATTTGACACACACTAACAAATATATTGACGATAACGATAAAAGATAACAGATGGCGCACTAAAAAGTTTGGAAACAAACAAAAAAACAAAAATGAAAATGGCTTTTTTATCAACAAGATATTAAATTGTATTATGGTCGAATTTCGACCAATGGGCGACCACTAGCATAAATAAATGCGACATTGTTCTGAGTGTCAAACACTGTCAGCAGCAGGAAAGGGTACGGCAGTGGATCCCTACTAAACCACATCACTCTGCCCCCACCAGTATTTTTGCTAATGACCCATTTTACCTATACTAGCCTCTTATGAACTGCCAGTCAGAAAGGTAGTCTATTCTACGTAGGAGTCGAGGACCAACATAACTTCTTTATTCATAATTCAAATTCTTTGAACAATTTGATCCATCTGCAATACCACGCATCATGTAAAGCCAGCTTAATAACTAATCGAAAGCGAAAGACATAAATGTAAAGGCAATGAACGAATGGACGAATGGACGAACGAATTAATGAATGTGTTGGTCCGGGCTAGAGAGCTGGTAAACTTACTCTTGCTTAAGGCCTAACATCCCGGCCTCAGGTTGGCAGCGCACCATTACCACCTTTGGTGTCTCTAGGCGGTGTGAATTTCTTACCATCAGAAAATCCGTCTCCCTGTTTCCATTATCATAAAAAAAAACTATAAAGAACTTACATCAACTCCTCCCACAGACATGACGGGTTGTAAGCTGAAGAAGCATTGCCCATTCACAGATGTAATCAGCGGTACTGTGTGAACCGTGGTGGGTATTTGTCCAACAGTGGGCCCACACGACATGGAGGTATTTATGTTAGTTACAACTGACGTAGTTGACGTGGTATTTGCCATGGATGTTGAAGATACCATTTGGGAGGTTATTGGTTTTATAACAGTGCCTGCTGCAAATGTAAAAGTATTACAAATGTAATTGGACCATTTTGAAAAATAACATAAAAATCCACAAAATATATGAGCATAGAGATAAAAGAATCGAAATATTTTAAAGGTGCTTTAGACGTGAGTTTAACTAGTGTATTATCCTCCTTAGTTACCATTCCTCAAAAAAAAAATAAAAAAAAATGGACCAACTTTTTTCCCGTTATACTTTAGCGAACAGAAAAAAAAAACAAAAAATCCAAAAAAACAAAGTTTCATTTCACATTCAATCCTAAATATACTTTTTTCTTAATCATATACACTAATTTAAAGTTTTTGAACGGATTATATTTGTTTTAATGGTAGTAAAATCGTAAATACAAAAACAACAAAATATATTTGGGTTTCATTATTTTTCAACTGACTACCTCGTCGGTCGAGGGGAAGCGTATATGCCTAAATCCAGCGACCAACTGTGAGGTTGCGGTTCGACTCCCGACGGGGCTGCATTTGGGTACTGAACATTTAGATGTCTCTATTTCAGGGTCTGGGTGTTTATCAAATTTATTCTGGTATCTATTTAAGTACCCTCATGGTATTACACACTGCCACCGCATCTCCATGCAGCGGTATTTCAAAATCAAAATCAGTCTAAACTAAGATGTAATATTACTTAAAATCTGAAAAGGTGAAAAAGCTTATTGCAAAATACATTCTTACCAGAAGAGCCAATTGGTGTGGGAATAGGCCTTATGGTGGCATTTGCATTTACTGTAATAGGTCGGCTCGGCCTAACAGGAGCTTGAGTAACCGGTGGTTGAATGGGAATATACACCATGGAGTTTTTCCCATTCAATTCCGACCTTACTTCATCCGGCTTCTTAGGTTGGGGGAAAGTTTTCCTAGCCTTCCTTGCTTCTGGAGGTTTCGCTGGCGTTTTACGGGCAATAGGCGGAACAACAACTTTATTTATTCGCACATCACGTAAATTGTTTGGCTGTGGATTGACAGGTCGAAGGTGGAATACGTTCATCAAGTCCATCTTTTCATTATGTCTATCTATATCGTCTACATCCATAGGTTCCGCTTTTATCTCCACTTCCACGTTCTCTTTAGGTGGACTCTTTTCGGTAGACGTCATTCGAGCAAACGCGCGGACTCCTACTCTACCAACAGGACTCTTTGTTTTTTCTGTATCGCCTCTCAGCTTTTGCAATTTATCCACAGCTTCCTTCATATTACGGACGCTATCTGTGCTAGTTGGTATGAAAATACTGGAATCTGAATCAACCTCGACAGTTATTTCAATGCTTTTATTACTTGATGTGTTTTTATCTTTGGAAGCGGAATTGTTAGAATTGTATGCTGTTGAAAGACTTCGTACACTGCTTATAGTTGGAAGGCCAGTAGTGTCTTCTTTCGAGCTTTCTCTAGCAATTAACGCTAAACTCGTATCGTCGTCAAATAAAATTCTGTTTTTAGATGATAAACTATCATTAGATGTACTGGTGTTTATGGACTTGTCTTGTTCTTTGTCTTTAGTTTTCAACTGACTGTATTTGTCTTTCTTTTCAGATCTCTTTTCTTCTACTGTCTGATTACTATTCAAGGATTTGTTTTTGGAACTTCTCCTTTTTAGTATTTCTTTTTCATTGGACTTTTCTTTGGAAAATTGGGAAGATTTGACCACTTTCAAGGGTTTTATTTTTGGGGTTCCAGTTTTGTCCCCTTTTTGTTTAGGCGTAACTACTCTGTCTTCTTTTTGTTTCGGGGTAGAAACTTTATCCTCTTTCGGTTTAATCGTAATTAACTTTTCTTCTTTTTGTTTTGGTGTAGAAACTTTATCATCTTTCGACTTTATCGTAATTAATTTGTCTTCTTTCTGCTTTGGAGTGGCAACTTTTTCTTCTTTTTCTTTGGGTGTACTTGTTTTAGATAACCTGATTTTATTAATTTTTATGGGTGTCTTTTCTGTTAGTGAATTATTTGCAGAAACATTAGGTGTGACAGAAACAGCTTTTGTGACAATTGAATTTTCTTCCTTATTTTTTGTTTTATCAATCTCTTTACTTTTTGATTTATTTACGGATTTATTTTTATTATCTTGCAGCAATACATTTTTATCACTATCTTTACTTTGATTTTCTAGACACTTCCGTTTGTCTGGAGCAGATTCAATAATAGTAATAACTGCTTCTTCTAGCTCAGACCGACGACGTTTTCTAGGCGCTCTATCTTTCTGAACCTCTGGTAGCCTTACTTTATTTCTGTAAAAATATATTTAAAAACGTATACTTAGTCGTATCAGCACGATAACTGAGTAAAGTACGCACGCACACAGAATCGTCAATTTTCTTTTAACCAGTCATATTTTCGTCAGTCGACATGTTTCTTGGTAAATTTCCCCCTTTTGGTCTGAGCTCCTTAGCAGAATAGCCCATCTGCCTTTCTGTACCAGACAGCTCGTAAAAGGCGAGCACGGGCTTACTGTCACTAACACCTTGATATCTTACTAGGTACCACCGCCTTACCTATTAATGACGCCATAACGTCAGCGCTTGCCGTTGACGCATTCCAGTTCGAAGGGTAAGGTAGACGGTAAATTCTAGGCGTAACATCCCGACCTAGAGTTGGCAACGCACCATTACCACCTTTAGTGTCTCTAGGCGGCGTGAATTTCTTACCATCACGAAATGTGCCTGCTTGTTCTTTTTAAAAATTTGACTCTCTTACTCCCAGGTTTAAGTTTACATTATAATTTTTATACATACTAAATACAAACTATAATTTCGGCATAAGCCTTGGAATACTTCAGTTTTTATTTATTAATAAGACGGTTAGGGCCCACTGACTGCATTTTTTTAATTATTAACAATAAACGCTTACTTCTCTGACACGGAATCATCTTCCCGTGCAATTTCATCTCCTCTTGACATTTTTCGCGATCGCATAGGCTGGGTGTCTTCTCCGTCACTTGCTTCACTAAAAAAAACATAATAATGATGAATTTATATTTCATGTTTGTATTTGATTAAAGTTTTTACATTCCTTACATAGGTACTTAAATATATTTATATCACAAATGAACCGAAAGTAATGAATATAACAATCTTCTAGATTTTTTGCAGTGAACTAAATTAATCGCAGAAAAATGTCTGAATATGCAATTACGCATAATATGTATAAAGAAGTACCTCTAACAACATAACAAAATGACTTACCCATCAACTTTGGAGCTCTTCGAACTGGATCTGCTTTTAGTTTTCGCGACATTCGGGGAGTTCATTGAGGTTTTATCTTTAGATACTTGAGGTAAGGGCAATTCACCATCGAAATTTGGTATCTGAAAAATTTGAGGTTTTATTTGAAACATGTACTGTATTATATCGGTAGAAATTTAAAAGATTTTCTCACATTTAGCGAAGATATAAGAAACGTTCTACCATTTTGAAGCAAGGTTTAAGTTTGTCATCTATACTAATCATAATTTTTGACCTGAGCAAAGTTTTCTGTCTATGTTACCAGACATGTTACCAACTCGTATTATGAACTAGACATTCTAGATCTAGATCATTTGGAGATTTAAATAAAATTAAAAAATAGAAGAGACAAACCATTGATCTCTTGTTGAGATATGACAAGAGAAGGGTTAAGGGGGCCCTCAAACGTTCGTGGTCAGGATAAAGCGCGATACGATCGTTTGAGGATAGCTTATAACCAGAAGTGGACGACAAGATACTAATATTCGTCAGACGAGAAAAGCTGAAAACCAGTGTAGAGGTAGATTAAGCCTCAACAAATAATAAGCTTTTCCCTATTAGTAGAATCGTGCTACCACGCTGTTTCTATTATCAACTTTTTGCATTTTATTTAGTATCTTCACGCCCATATCCCCGAAGAAGTAGGCAGTGGCACAACCAGGGCATCCACGACTAGCCAAAGACACTAAGTCCCACAATGTGATAGGTGGCAAGCCTATTGCCAACCGGGCACAAGTTTTATTTATGTTGCTTATATTAAGGATTAGGTCATCTATCGTTTTTTTTTTTGTTAATGACGTGTGGAAAGTTTTAGTCTGTCTATAAATGTTTTCTATCTTTCTTTTTAATAAGATTTTGATAGCACAGTCTATGTTCGCTATACTTGAACAAAACTTAAATGTGCTTAAAGCAAATTCATTCTGCAATCTGGCGCAGGAAAAATAGAGTGCACCAATCGAATACAGACTTTCAGCAGCAATCCCAGACATATCTTTATGTGCCCATGTTTGTAGTTATAGTTTACTATATTAACTATATATCTAACCTTTATAACTTACACACAAAGGCAATTATGCATGTCCAAGAAAGTTAGAAAATCCTGTCATAATCTATTAAAGCTTTCAACATATTCAAATGATTCTATATTTATATATTATATCAATATTTACTTCAATAGGTCCACACGCAGTATACAATACAGCTTTTATAACACAAAACAAAAGTTTTAGGCAACTAAACCCAAGCAAAAGAGACGAAGCACGATTACGAACGAGTATAAGCGAGAGCGCGGCACGCTGCCTCACTTCCTCGTACATATCCCCGACGATACATTGGAGTGAGTTCAGCACAAAGGCACGTTACCTACTTCGAGGTGCATTTAATTTTTACGTGAACCGTATTTCAGTGGTTCGTAGATTCGTGGTTTGCCTGTTTGTTTGTTGTATCTTCACGACCCTATCCCCGAAGAGGTAGGCAGAGGCACAACCAGGACATCCACGATTAGCCGAAGACACTAAGTTCCATAAAGTGATAAGTGGCAAGGTAATCGGAAATCGTGCACATTCGTGCAACGTTATATTTGTTAGAAAATGATTATACACAATTTTATATTTTTATGTTTCCCGATCCGGGCATCGAACCCGGGACCTCAATAAGTCAAGTCCAACGTCGGACAAACGCAAAACCACAGAGGCGATCGGTTTGCTCGTGCAGAGTTTTAATAGTTATTTTAGTCAATGATTACTCTATTTTCGTTTGTACCACTATCACTAAACGGACAGAAATAATTTTTAATTAGTTTATAATCATATTCTTAAAAAGAAATCTTAACAAAATTGGAACAAATAGAAATTTGAATTTTGAACGAAATAAAATATTTTGCTTTTCAAGCTACGTTACGTAATTTTACGTTTTTATTTTACATATCATTATTTTTAACATCTTCAATGTATAAACACAATGGTCCTACAATGTAGTTGTAATATGTATATAACTATTTTACTTATTGGTAGACAAGCACTTATAACATGCTAGCTGCCCCAGCGAATTGCCGCCAACATCCGGATAAAAACTATCCTATCTTTTAAGATGGACCAAACTACAGATATAAGAGAAATTTTATCGAAATCGGTTCAGTAGTTTTGGAGTTTATTGGCAACATACATCGTGACACAAGATTTTTATATATATAAAGATAAAAACACCATAAACAGCGAGATTTGAGCCAAAGAAAAATATCTAAAAATCCCTTACCATCATTTTCAACTGTTCCAAGAGTTTGGCTGGATCAAATTGTGTTTTGAAAGGCGGATATACAAATTTCCCATACTTTCTTGATATATTACCAATGTGTTGTTGTGCTTCCTTAAAACAAGACACCAAGAAATTACTTCACATTTCATGCAGAATGGTACTGGTTTTACTTTTGATAAGGGAGCCTAAGAGCGGATTTGGCAGTTACTCAAGCGCGTCAGATTATGATATGCTAGATACCTTGTACCATTGCTAAATGGAGATGCCATTATGTAGGTATCAAATCTTTAGGTAGACAAGCGCGTCTAAAGTAGTTTCTCGATTCTTTTTTGGATTGAAAATACAAACTCTCGCATATCCAGTTAAGTTAAGGGTTTATTGCATTGCGTATTAAAAAGTGAATGTTTTGTACGACGATTCGAGCGTGACGTATTAGAGTAGGAGGGTCAGAAACTTTGAAAAAACAATTCATTTATGTTTATTTGCAATTACGCCGACCTTTCCAATTGGCATATTTTATCAACTGTCTCAGTCATTAGACGTGTATTTAAATTATGCGCTTCGACTATATTCGTGAAGCTTCGAAAATCCGAATGTATTTTAAAGATATCTATATGGAGTTGTTATTACATAATTAATCATTTCGCTTTAACTTAGATAAGGTCAGCAAATTTAAAAATGAAAGTATACAGTGTAAAAAGAGTAAAAAGTGTAAAGCCGAAGCGCATAATTTAAATGGTAGTACTGTACACTATTAACATCTGATGATTAAGTGACTATATTTCTTACCGCACATCTTAAAATATAAACGTCACATGACCATTTCAGTTCACCACCATCTAATTGACAAAATCTAATAGGATCCCATGACGATAGAGCGGCTTAGCTTCCTGAGCATATTTAGCTTCCTGGGCTCCCCTTCTATTTTAAATTAAATATAATATTCAAATTTCACAACTAAATTAATATAGGCATTTTATTTTGATTTTCATTTCAATCACGTCAGTAATTTACAATACGGTTTATTCATACACCGCAATTCATAGAAAGTATTCTCTTCAAATGAATCTCATGTAGTGGCAAATGAAATTGTTATACAGGGTTACATTTATGAGATCAGTAAAATTTTGATACACGGAAAATTTGGTTAAAATGAAATTGAGCGAGAACATTACTTCCAAATTTTAATAAACTTAAATTTAAAATAGTCCGTAGAAATACTAAAATTGTTGTCATGGCATGACGTACCTAGTATGACGTACATAGTCAAGACGTTACCAACCGTGCGGTTACGGGTAAGCGGGAATCAGTCGAATGATTCGCTTACGTAATATCCATGATTCTTGTATTTTCGTGGGATAAAATTAACAATTCTTCTTTTTTTTCTTAAATAGATAGAATGAATGGATGGAAGGGTTAGCAAATCTGAACTCTCTTTCAAAATTTGGCTGGTCCTTTAAATATAACTATGTTTAGACCAACGAAATGAAGTATAGAAGTGATAATAAATTAACATATAGTAGTATTATAGATACATAGTTATTCAATCCTTTTTTTTTAACCAACACTATTTTTAGTATTTGCCTAGTAATTAACAGTCAGTAATTATTTAAAATACCTGCATGCTGTCAAGTATGTCTTGCCGCTTGGTTCTGAAATTGTTGGGATCTTTCTCGGAGTATAAGAAACAATCTTTTGCCGGCACCCAGGCTCTGTCATGTGCGCCGAAAAATCGAACGTCGACCATTCCGTGGCTGCTGACAGTCATCCCCTTCGCTGGCCAGTAAGGAAAACCTGAAAAGTAAAAAAAAAATTTTACTTAAGGACTTATGCTGCTATGACATACAACTTTTTGGTCTTAACAGTGGATAGAAATATATACCAAAGGAGGTAAAGATCTGTTTGTTTACGACTTTCGTAAAGTACAGTCGAATACTCCTAATTAAGCTTCGGTTACGAAACGAAAAATACATTTATATCTATACTGAAAAGATTTATGTTTATGTATACAAATGATCTATATAATATCTTTACTGAAA
>NJDD01000516.1:290833-305798 GCA_002245505.1 Calephelis nemesis
AAGGAGTAACTTAGGATACTTTTATTTTATCAAAATAAAAAAAACTAAATAACCAAAACAATATTTTGTTAAAATCCACGTGGACGAAATCGCGGGCACAGTTTGTCTAAGGTACAATGCTATTGCACTTTTTTATGTGCATGTAGGTAGTGTATACGTACCTACCTATAATGTGTATTGATAAACTACATTTTTATGTAAGTTTTTTTTTATTTGAAAGAGTGAATAAGTACACAGGTCTTTTAATAGTAAGAGATAACCGTGGCTTATTAACACATAGATGTTATAGGTGCGTTCCGGTCCTGTGGCCGGGATATTTGGCCTATTGTGCAATTTTACCGGCTACGCTACCTTTCGGGCCAGAACAAAACAGTCATCACAAGCCTCTTACATGCTGCCTAGTAGAGGCAGGTGGTCTATTCTCAGCAGACCTAAACCAACAAGGAGACTAACTAAAACTAGAAGTAACAGTTATACCGTCTATTTTTTTACTTATAACTAACAATTAAAACAAATCAAGATGGCTTATAGTTTAATTTGGTTTTAAATTTGTTTAATTAAATTATGGTTGGCCATAATTATTTGAACAAAAAAGTGGTGATGACTCCTAAACTACTTGTAAGAAACTTGGAAACTTAGAAACTGTACTTCTAAGAAAAGATATTTTGAAGTTATGTTGTTGATGTCTGTTGATGTCTGCTTTTTTTCAGAGATGGAAAATTTAAAACTTTCAAAACATAACTGTGAGAAAATAACTGGTACGGCTTTTTATCGAAATATTCCAAAGTATCGATTAAACGTCTATAAAAATGTCGATTACAAATTAGCCTAACATCACTAAACGTGTTGTATCTTTTTCTACTACTTACTTACGTTGAAAAAATATAACGGTAATTTACAATACCTAAGTCTAGTTAATGAGCTTTAGAATTGTCACCATTACCTAATGCATACATAAATATATTCACGCCAAGTCCGGTATGCGTTAGGTAGAGAGTTTCGAACGACAAATTTCATGATCCTTACACACCTGCCCAGCTTCCTCCACATTCATTACTCTTTTCTTAAAAACAATCCGATTTCGAAGACGCTTGGCCCCACACTCGAATAAAACCCCGAACGATTTGATTGTGGAATATAAAGAGTTTTGATATAAAGGTGAGAGGGTGGAGACACTTAATAAATGGTAATGCATTTTCTTACTTAATAAATAAAATAAAAAAAGTATCTTCACGCCCATATCCCCGAAGAGGTAGGCAGAGGCACAACCAGGGCACCCACGACTAGCCGAAGACACTAAGTCCCACAATGTGATAGGTGGCAAGCCTATCGCCAACCGGGCACATGTCCAATCCCGACCAACATTATTTTATTAGAAAATTGGAAAAATCCAATTTTTTTTTGTTTTTCGACCCAGGATTCGAACCCGGGACCTCATGCAGTCAAGTCCAACACCCGGACCGCTAGACCACAGAGGCGATCACTTAATAAATGGTACTCGTAATGCCAAATTCTAATATTCACTTTTATAAATATTAATTTAAAACAGTACGCAAAAATGCTTCAATTGTTGTCACGCTAGGTATGTCGTATCTAGTGCGAGTCACGACGCGGACGTCACCAGCCTGCGAATGCGATTGCGGTCTGTGGGAACCAGTTTTATGCTTTGTTTACGTTATAACCATGCAACTTGCATTTTGCGTAGGATATCTTTTTTTTAATTTTTAATTACTTCATAGATCAAAAGTGTTATCAATTCCGAAACATTTCAATTTCAAACAAATTTTTGCTGGTACTTTAAATGTCACACTGTACAATAATAAAACCCCAGGTATCCACATTCGCATTGTAAATGTGTTTTGTCAATCTTTCATTTATCATTCTTTTCGCGTGAACGATCCATACATAACCTAACGATTTCACAACTAATTTCAAGTATCCATACTAACATCATAAATACAAAAGTATGTCTATTTGAAGGAAATTTAATTGAAATAACCAGAGTAGAAACATAGGATATAGAACGTCAACAGCCATCAGTTACTTATCTAACAGCGTCCTTAAACATTGCTCCGCCTCATTGGTCGACGAGCTAGCGTACGCGCCTAAGTTCAAGGACCAAGCGTGAGGCTCGGTTTCGATTCCTGTGATTCGAAGCATTTGTATGATGAATATTTAGATATTTGCATTTTCGGGTCTGGGTGTCCATTAAACTTATTCTGGTATCTAATTTAGTATTTCTATGTATTAGTATCGTCTACTAACACTCATAAGAGAAGCATATAATTTGCTTACTTTAGGGTTAGATTCAATTTATGTAACTTGTCCAGGGATGTTTATTTTTTAATAACTATTAACGCGATTTATTATTTCGATTAATTATTTGGCAAGTTCATTAGTATTAGTATTTTATTAGTAGTTGGTATTATCACACAAATTATTTTATGTAACTGATTCCAAAAAGGAGGAGGTTCTCAGCTTGTCTATGTTTTTTTGTGTCTTAACGCGATATTATTGTTATATTCTCATATAAAAGGACATGGTTCAGGGGTGGTCTCTAAGAAATACATTTTTTTAATATTTTTTTTTATTGACCGCCTCGCTTGTTGATTGGCTAGCGTACACGCCTAACAACATCGACCAACCGCGAGGCTCGGGTTCGCTTCCCGACGGGGGCAGGCATTTGTGTGATGAAAATTTAGATGTTTGCATTTCCAGGTCTGAATGTTTATTAAATTTAGTGTCGTATTTATTTAAGTATTTCTATGTATTAGTATCGTTGACTAACACCCATAATACAAGCATATAATTTGCTTACTTTGGGGTTAGATTCAATTTGTGTGACTTGTCCAGGGATATTTTTTTTACCTAGTTGACATAGTAATAAGTTTGGAGATGCTTTTATTGCAGTTTTACTTTCAGAATTCAGCTGAATGACTTTTCCGACAAAGATTTTGTCAGAAGAGTAGTTTCGAAGATTACAACATTCAAACTCACATATCTATATACTTATGTTTGGTTGTAAGTTTACTTAAGAAATCATCAAAAATTTTTTGGACTTTTAAAAAATAAGTTTTAAATACGTGAAGATCTGTATGTAAGTATGTATGTATGTAAGTTTTAAATACTGCTTAGCTACCTATTATTTTACTATTATATTATTTTCTATGATATTACCTATGTGCTGATGGTAGTGTATAATAGTATACGGTAGATATAATAAAAATTAAACTGTCCTTAATTTTTTTATTACAAATAATGAAGCTTGACAACTACATATAAATGCTTTGTTTTGAATAAGAAAATGTATATAAACATTTAATTTGTATTTTTATAAAATATTTGCATACTACATTGTGTATACATAAATATTCATATACAATATATGCTAAAATGCATAATCTGCTAATAAATAATTATTAATTATTCATATATAAAGAACCTTTTTTTAATGATTTTGGAAGGCAAACAAGTAGACGGATTTCCTGATGGTAAGAAATTCACGCCACCTAGAGACACCAAAGGTGATAGTGATGCGTTGCCAACCTGAGTCCCGGATTTGGGCCTCGAAAAAACTAAGTTTACCGGCTATCTCATTCTCTGCATTGGAACACGTCAACGGCAAGCACTGAGGTCATGGCGAAGGGAATAGGTAAGGCGGTGGTACCAATCTGGGCAAGTGTCGCTGTGAAACTGTACCACACAGTCAGATGTCACGGTGTTAGTGACAGTAAGCCTATGCCCGCCTTTTATGAACTTTTTGATTGTAAGGGCTAACAGTTAATATAATCGAATAATTATATAGAATATAATTACCCCATTCAGATCCATCATACGCTGCAGGGCATACCGAAGCAAGTCACACAGCTGTCCTAGGGATATTTTCTTCATAGCTGGAGATCTGAAAAATAATAAATTTGTTTGTAATCTCTTTTAAAAGTCATTAGTTTATAAAATCTAAATTTAATATTTATACTGATAATAAAGATACATTCAAACGAACATTTATGTTCCATTCATGTTCCATTTATGTTACATTTATGTTCCATTTATCATTTATGTTCCATTTATGTTCCTTTCAGGGTTTGCTCATAAAGATGTATGTGAATTGTAATTATATTTGGGCCTCGTTTGAAAACCGGTTTTTCAATATTTTGTAGTTTAATTTACAAAAAATACAGTAAGCAATGTTTTTAATAGGGTGTATTACCTATGTCAAAACAAGTAGAAAACAGGACAGCTAACACAAACATTTCGTAACATTTAGGTGGTAATTTTGACGCACATCCACTAAACTAATAATAAGTTATTGCTGTCTTCTTTTAACAATAGTAATAATAAGAGACAAAACATGTTTAGTGCTGTCAGATTAGTTTGTACATGACTAATTTTCTATAAAATTGTCACAAATTGACATGTCCAGGTCGACTAAAATGCTCCATCTCTTTTCTTCTTGCTTCATTGGAAAAAGAAAGCATACATTTAAAATTAGTTTAGCTGATGCACAGCAGAACAAGCACAAAATCATATCATTCATTTTGAAACTGCTGGAAGTTTAAAAAGGGGATTATTTAAAGACACTTATTAAATGGCGTCTTTAATAGACTAAAACATATAAAATGCTGCATTGCCCACTGAGGTTAGGATGTTATGTGTCTTAACATCTGGTATGCCACGACTTTAACGCTGCAGTATAACTGGATTGAGCGGATCCGCGTTCTGGCATGCAAAGGATTAAAATATCACGGTTAAACAGCTAAACCAATTTTGATGAATTTAATATGCTAAAGATTCAGGTTCAAACACACTATTTTTTGCAGAAGTCAACCCCATAAGGAATATTATAGATGACAAAATTTGTAGGCTATGTATGTATATAGCTATTCTACACTGACAAGCCAAGGGCAAACAGTTTTAAAATCACATATTTTTATACCTTACCTTGTTTCAGAACTCTCTGCATGTAATACTGCCAAGCATTCCGGACAAACCCAGGTTTTTTCTGATGCTATTTTAGTCTTCTCCGTTGCTGATAAACACTTGAAGTGAAATGATCTGGGACAAACTTTGCATTGCAGTGGGGGATGACCCTTGTCAAGGGCAATCTGTTCCACTGTCCAGTGACACCGCCAACAGTAAGGATCAGAACGAAGTTTTACTTGATCCTGTTTAAATAAATAAAATAAAGAGATATTAGTTTTTCAATAATATACCAAATGCTTTCCTGAGTTGAAGAAGTGTTTTTGAAGAATCTAGGCCAACTGCTCTTATACCTAGACACTTCTAAGAGGACATTGGTTTGTTTATCACTAACACAGTGCCCATTTCTAGGTGATTTAGATTACATATATCTATACCTAACCTAACCTATATAAGCACATACTTTTTGCAATGAGTAAATCAATATGCTATTTTATATCACAAAATTATTAAATTTGGCAGTGCCAGAATGATATTTTAAGCAAGTAAATACTTTAATTTTTCAATCCTCTCTCTTGACATAGATGTTTACCCCTATTTACTTGTTCCTGGTGACAAATTCCGTACTTGCCACCCACATGTTTATGTTTGGAGGATAGGGAAGGCAGTAAACATGTTCAAAATGCTTAAAATCCCATACACTAAAGAAAAAATCTTTGGCATCTATAGATGTTCTCTATGTTTATAAGTAAAACATTTTAGATGGGAAAGTTTGTATGGATAGTGTGATGTTTTATCTCAATTACTCCAGAATAGATAAACAGATATGGATGATGTATGACAACAAAAAAATGTAGTTTGGAATGGCATTTATGCTGCTTCCTATTGGAGAATGTAAATTTTGTAGGTTTACTGAAGTAAAATCTCCTAAAGTACAGTTAACACACAATATGAAATTATAATCATTACTTACATCCTTTTCTTGATTTTCAGTATGTTTCTTCTTTTTAGGAGATGGAGACATTGTCTCTCGTTTTTCCTTTTTGCCATCATCATGTTCATCATCCGAGTCAACTTTGCTATTTTTCCCCGTAACAGAATTGAGGAACATTTTCACTTTATTCACAAACTCCGGATTTTGTGACCGCATAGACCTTTTCAATGTTACTTTCTCTGCAGGTTCACTTGAATTACTTACCTGTGACTGATTACTTGATCGTCTAGTCTGAATCTTGTCAGGGTCTGTAGTGTTTAAGCTTGTGTTTGGAGAATCTAAGGCAGTTCTAGACTTCCTAGTCTTACTAGTTAATTGTGTACATTCACTAATAATCTTTGACTCTTTGGCAGAATTTATTAATGATTTCAATTCCCTACTGATACTCTTACTATGCTCCTTTTCAACTGAGTCTGAAGATTCAATCTGTGAGTCATTTGACTTCTCACAAATATCAACAGAAATGTTGCAGATCATTTCTTCTTTTTTATCATCACTTATTGCAACATTAGTGCTTTCCACCTGTTCTTTTATAGGAGATTTAGTCAGTTCTTTAGCAGGAGATTTAGTTAGTTCTTTAACAGGAGATTTAGTTTGTTCATTAACAGAATTAGATTGTTCTTTAACAGGAGATTTAGGTTGTTCATTAACAGAAGATTTAGTTTGATCTTTTACAGGGGATTTAGTTTGGTCTTTAACAGAGAATTTAGTTTGATCTTTAACAGGGGATTTTGTTTGTTCTTTAACGGGGGATTTAGTTTGTTCTTTTAAAGAAATTTCAGACTCATCTGTCAACTTTACAGGGGATGAACTTGTGAGCTGTGGTGCATAAATAAAATCTGTCAAATCAGTTGTATCTTTTTCAATACCACAATCAGGTATTAGGCTAGGACTAGAGGAGTCCACTACTACTTCAGATTCAATTCTTAATTCTACTAGCTTTGTCGGTGATGCTTGTGTTGTCTGCAGAACTTCTGAAGTTTGTTCTGGTATTGTTTTTTTAGGAGAGTATTGTTTTAAATCAGCGGTTTGAGGTTGTTTGGCAGGAGACTGTGATACCTGTACATCCTTCTCAGGAGACTTTTGCAAACAGGGTTCTACCTCAGGAACTTCCGATTTTTCAAATGCAAGTTCACAGTCTTTGGCTTTCTCAATAACCATGTCCTCCTCCATTACTTCCTCAACAACAATGACTGTTTCTACATTACCATGAGTTCCTGACACCTCCTGGACTTCAAGCACATCATCTGTGGTAGATGAAACATCTGTCTCCATGTCAAGTTTTGAATTTTCATCCATCTAAACAAAATATTATACAACATTAAAAACCATAATAAAAACATGAATGATAATCCTTAAACATCTTTGTCATTTTATAAATACTAATAGGTAACTAAATATTGAAACCGGTCATTACCCAAGCACAATCATGTAGCTAGCTAGTTACCTACCTACTTTCAATATAATCATACAGGATTTATACAGTAACTTACCACAGCGTTTTGTCTGGTCTTTTATTGTAAAATCCAAATAAACGTAACTTCAAACAATGTTACAGAAATATTTGCTTCTCCATGAATAGCAGTGTAACAAATCTAGCTGGATACAAATTACAATTTTAACGAAAAAAGAATTCACACATTGCCATGGCACAAACTGTCTTTCTTCAGTTTCTTCGTGTATCGCATTCTATCTTTGGTGGTATTGGTTGGAATTAATTCAGATGGACCCGCACACCTATATCTTATATCTTCTAATAAATCTTTCTTTCTCTTTTACGCACTAACGACTGGATGGGATGTTTGACAATTTGTTGTTAGCTGTCTCTGTGATTTCTCAAACTTTCTCTTTCTTTCATCAAACGCAAATGTGTTTTTGTTAGTGGCAATATTTGACGTTTTGTTTACTATACATATTGTAACAGTGAAAAAAAATAACTATTGTTATGACTAATGTAAAAGATTTATGATTTAATAAATAAGGGCTGTAGTTTTTTTTTAAAATTAACTGGTATTCTAAGGAAACGTGTCAAAATGACATTATTTCATTGACCTCGTGGTTTCTTTATCTCTTAGGGGCTACTATGGATGTGAGACAAAATATACTCTTGACAATAATTATTGATCTGAGTTGAGAAGTTATTTTTTAACTTCTTCCTTCTCTTCGAAAATGCAATATAAATAACACATGGTCTGTGCAGAATGTAATATATTATTATGCTATAAACTTTTCAAAATTTATAGTCTGTTGCTCAAGTTTTCAAAAACTGTTGGAGCTGAAATAGTACTGCCAGCTCAACAAATTATTCGCTAGACAAAGCAACTATTAGTATGGTTATCTTAAAACATCTGAACATATCATCTCCCAAAAAAATCACTTATTTTTTTTGGATTATAACGTGAGACGCTTATTGTTGAGGTTATGTGTTTTAATGTTAGATGGTTTGTTACTTTAGAAGCATAAGGCCTACTTGTTTACGATATTCACGCCCCTTCGGCTTCAGGATGTATCAACCATTTTAACATTGAGTAAGACAATAATAATGATAATAATAATACATGAAACTAGAGTGTGTTTGTTTAGAGTGTAGAGTGTTGTTTAATTTATTTAAAGATTGTAGCTTCACATTATCGTAATTTAAATTATGGAAAACAGAGAGTATAGGTATTGATTATTTAAATTAAATGTGTACCTAGATACATATACTAGTTAATAACGTATCGCATGTTTGGTCCCGTTTTTGTAGACTGTTTGAAGAATACATGACGTTTTCACAGAAAAAATATTTAAAAGTAAGTTTTTAAGAAATTATGACGTATGTTTTCATTTACTTTTATTTGCTAGTCTTAATGGTCCGATTTACACTCTAAGTAGTAATGCAATATACAGAAAGACATTTTTTATTGATCCGAAAAAGAACAAAATTTGCAGTCATATGAATAGAGGGATAAGCGCTAAGTTTTTTTTTAATTTAAGACAAATTTCCTAACTTGAATAACAAGCGACATAAAACATATATTCTTTTCAATATAATATGATACCTTACAAAGGCCTTAGACATTTCACAATATCCATACGACAAATATCTGCTTCATTCTCATCAAACTCGTCAGTACCACATATTCATAGCGAAATGATTAATATTATTTATTTCCAATATTAATTATACTAGCGATTTTTATTTGTTTTACTTGGCAGCACTGCAATTTATATGTCAACTATCAGCTGTCATCTGCCAAGTGTCACTTGTTAATGTTTTCAGTTTTCATGTTTTTTCAATCGTAAAATAAATCAAATAAAATCATAGTTTTAAGTTTTAAAGCTTTGCAATGGATTTTTATTTGTCATAATAATTATTTTAGAAAAGTGAAATGGAATTTATCGAACTTATTCTGATCAATAAACTGGATGGCGTAATTTTAAAATATCCACATCACGAAAATGTTGACGGTACAGTTTGTATTACAGGACACCATCTCATTCTAAGCTCTAGAAAAGAAGGCGTTCGCGAATTATGGGTAATTATTATTATTTTTTTAAAAAAATATTGATTAGTAAAATAATTTGTGATTTAAAATATTTTTCTCAGTCACCCTTTTAAAAGTTGGTCTCGATTCAAGAACTAAGTTTAATACTAAATTTTTAGGTTTCCTTTACTCAGAGTCAAAGACAGAGAGTCCTAGTAAGTACATCAGTTTAATGGTAGCTTTTTCGCATTGTAAAATTTAACTGCACAAACCCTTTTGTGAAAATACTTTCCTTACAATTTCTCAGTATAGCAAACTTGGTATCTTTACATGTCTTTAATATTGATATGTTCCTTTCTTTCCAGCTTTTACATAAAAATATAGACTGTATAGAAAAAAAAGAAAACAAGTTAAGTGGTGGCATTGTACAAGGAGGGTCATTGTATTTAAAATGTAAAGATCTTAGAATATTTCAGCTAGATATTGGTAATACTACTGAATTAAACTTAGTAGCTCAGACTTTGGAGAACCTTGCAAGTTTACAAGACCCCAGTCTCTTCTATCCCTTTTTTTACAGGCACATGCATCCAATCGTAGAAAATGGTTACACATTATATAGGTAATATATTCTTTTATTTTTAAATTATAATAATTACAGTTTTAAGATTTTAACAAAATAAAAGGTATAGTCTATTCTTCATGTTTTTTTAATTTTGCCAGCGTAATTGCTCTACGAGCTGAGTCATAATCGGATTTCTTGTGGTATAATACCTATTTCTTCATTATTGTTTAAGCAATTTTAAGGTATGTATTTATAAAAAAATAAAAATTATTTCTTTTATAAAAATAATCACAATATTGAATAAAAGAAAGTAGCTTTCTGCTGTCTGTTCCTATGTATGCTGAGAACTTTAAAATTGCACAACAGATTTTGATGCATTTTTTTATAGATACAGTAATTCAAGAGGAAGGTTTATGTGTATAATAGAACTTTCAGTACTTAAAAGAAATTAGGTAAAACGAATTATTTACTGTAACAATGTAGATTATTTTTTTAAAAATAATTACAGCTCTATGGATTTGTATATCTATTAGCTTATCTTGAATATACTATACAATATTGAGTGCTGATAACTCATTAAGTCTTGATAGCTTTTCTGTAACAGTGATATGAAAAAGTTGATTTTTTTGCTAACCTCAAAGTAAGCACATTATATTATGCTGGGGTTATGGGTGTTGGACAGCCATAGTAATACATAGAAGTACTTATCTAGATATTGGAATAAATTTTAATGAACTCCTAGACCGTTTTTTTTTGGAATGACTAATTTGTTGCTAATCTTGCGATTTTATGCAACTTCACTGAGCTTTGTGGGCCGAGCAGAGTGCTCAGCTCGAGACATCATTATTTCACACACACACACACACACACACACAAGTCAGTGAACATCAAAAACTTTTAATAAAAAATGGTTTTCTATTTACAGTATAGAAGGAGAGTTCACTAAAGTTCTGGCAACAGATGAGTGGAGAATTTCAAGAGTTAACCAACATTACACAGTATGCCCCGCCTATGCCAAAAGTGTAGTAGTTCCTAAAAGTATAGATGATGAAACATTAACAGCTGCTGCAAGTTTTCGACAAGGAGGACGTTTTCCAGTTCTATCCTATAGGCATAATAATGGTGTAAGTCAAATACTACTAGTTTATTATTTTATATATAAGTGTTATCATCCCTTATGTTTAACATGTGTCTGTGTACATGTGTTAGACTCTTTAATAAAACTTTGCATTGTTTTTTTTATGTATGAGGTCAGCAGTCACATGGCATTCCTCATGGTAAGAAGTAACCGTGACCTATAGATACCATAGATGTTACAGGTGCCAGGCTGTTCGGTAGCCGGGATGTTAGGCCTCTATTTTGCAAGTCTACTGTCTATCCTACCCTCGCAGCATTGGACAGCATTCTATCACCAGTGATCTTGTTGGCAATGATCTGTTATGGATATTTAGACCTGTGCTTGTCTATGAGCTGCCTAGCAGAGGGGAAGATTGTCTATTCTACACAGCAGACCCGGATTAAAGGGGAAAATTGATGATATGAGTTCCTAGGTCTATGAAAATGCAATAAAATATTTTTACAAGTATGATTTTAATTGTAAAGTTTGCAGATATCTGCCATAACATATTGTATCATAATTTACATAATACATAACTTTTAGTGTTTTTAGGCTGTATTAATGAGAGCAGGCCAACCCCTTTACGGACCAAAGCATAGACGTTGTAGACCTGATGAGGCTATATTGAACACAGTAGTTAGTGCAGGAATGAAAGGAGTTATCTATGACCTGCGCAGCACTAACTCCATTTCTCAACAACAAAATAAAGGTACATATACCTTACACAACTTTGTAAATGTTTATTTGTCATTAGCAAAATCAGTCCAATGCTGCATTCTTTTCAAAAGCGCAAACAACAATAATGTGATTAATACTGGTGGTACCCTAGATAGATGTGAGTGGGCAAACTAATAGCTACAGCTGGCTCCAATATTGATGTTGCCACGTAATCTATTTCTGTCCAGTTTCTTTACCTCTTCTTGTTTTTCTGACTAATTAATAAATAGAGACTGAGGTATGAGTAAAGTTAGGCTGATATTATTGCCAGCATCATAATGTCATAAAGACTATAATACTAGATTGAACCTTGGATTATGTTAATCGATATTAAAAGATGGTATTAGTTTAACTGAGTATGTTAAGTTAGATGAGCTTGCAAAAAGTTTATTGTATGTGTTCTCATTTAAAAATGTAGCCCAAGTGAAGCTCGGTCACCCTAATAGTTCTACGAATCTTAAATTATTTTAATGTTTTTCTTCAGGTGGTGGCACAGAAAGCGCGTCAAATTATTCCCAATGGAAGATTTATAATAGGTCAATGGATGAAGTGGATAACCTACAGCCACTGTTAGAGAGTTTTTCGAAATTAATTGACGGTAATACCCTCATTCACTTCTCATTATCATCTGATATTCCAGGTTTTTTGTATGATTACAATCAGTTTGTATAACAGATAAAATGTGTTTAATCAACTCCAGAAACCTCAATTTGCTGTATGTTTGTTACGTAATTTCTCGGACAATACCTAACCGATTTTGATAGTTCTATTTGAGAAAGATAAGTAAGTAATGATTCTGAGATGGTCTCATATTAATTTTGTCATGATCAAAGTAGTGGTTTTTGTGTTATACAACTTGTACTCTTCAACTGTGCACGTCCTCTGAAATGCGACCCTTCTCCCGCTGCATTCGCAGCAAGCAATTTTCCCCGTGTTGGTCCGAGCTCCTTTGTAGAATAGACCATCTGCCTTCCTTGCCAGGTAGCTCGTAAAAGGCGAGCAAAGGCTTACCGTCACTAACCGTCACCGTGACATCTGACTAGGTGGTAGAGTTTAGCAGCGACTCGCCCGGATTGGTACCATCGCCTTACCTATTCCTGCCGCCATAACGCCATGACGTGTTCCGGTTCGGAGGGTAAGGTAGCCGGTAAACTTACTTTTGTTTAGGTCTCGAGCCTAATATCCCGGCCCCAGGGTTGGCAACGCACCATTACCACCTTTGGTGTCTCTAGGCGGCGTGAATTTCTTACCATCAGGAAATCCGCCTGCTTGTTTGCATAAAATCATAAAATAATAACCAATATCATAAAAAAAGCGCTTACTAGCGATAGCATCCTTGTTACTGTTATCAAACTGATCTTTTATCGACATAAATAACGATAAATTAATGAAAATGACAAATAATGACAAATAACGTCACAGCGCGGGGTGCACAGTTAATGCGGACGGGTTGTACTTAATAATACATTGTATATGTATAATTTAAAAACTACTAGGATGCTGAAAAAATTTTTTGATAAAGATAAAATTTCGGAATCATTTGCTGCCATTCAAAAAAATAATTATCAAATCGCAATGTATGAAATGTTTGGGAGTCGGTTTTTGCACTTTTACTGCGCTTTTATAATTATTGAGAGCCTCGTTGGTTGTTCTCGTCAACTTAAAACATCTTCTTTCTTTAGGTTTTGGCATTCGCGTTAGCATTTTGCCATTATTTAAGTAGAAATTTGCATGCATCAAATTTACCAAAATCGGGATTCAATTATAATTATTCATAAGTCGTTAAAAAGTCATGTCAGAGTCTTGGGTAAAGCAGTGGCCTCATTACTCAAGCTCATAGAGTGATTTGGGAACAACGAGGCAATTCACGATACGTCATTTCTTCCCGAGTATTTTATTTGTGCACTTTCACTGAACAAAATTGTACAAGTAACTTGGACCATCTTTTCCCTCGAATGCGCCAAAACTCCTTAAAACATCTTTACTTTTAATACCATAGCGTCAGTGTTGCCATCTTCAGATTTAAAAAGTAGTGTAAACTAAACTCATTCAAACTTAACATTTCAGCCAGTATTGCAGAAAATTAACAGTTACTTTATTACTATTTTTTAATGTACCCATTGTTTATTTCATTGCAGCTTGCGTAGATCGGGACATCTCGTGTGACAAATGGCTGTCCCGGTTGGAGTCGTGCGGGTGGCCGGAGTCAGTCAGAAACTCGCTGCATACCGCGTGTATTATAGCGCAACACATACATCAAGTTTGTTATATTTTTATATAATAACTTAAACGTTGCTGCAAAAAACCGACTTCAAATTTGGAACATATGTGGTTTTCTCGTGAATGCTAATATAGACCTGGACCAAATTATAATGGGACCACCGCGGGAGTATAGGCTTTCAATTATTTTTTTTTTTTAAATCCGTCCACAAACACCGGAATAATCGAGTAACATACATACAAAAAAAACATACGGGTTGAATTGAGAACCTCCTCCTTTTTTCGTCGATTTAAAAGTCAAGTATCTTCACGACCACATCCCCGAAGAGGTTATTAGAGGCACAACTAGGGCCCTCACGACCAGCCAAAGACACTAACTAGTTAGTTAGTAGCTAGTAGTTTTTATATAACTTGTTTTTATATACAAGTTATATTACACAAAACATATGTATAACGTTACTTGTGATGTATATAGGATCTTTATCATATTAGGAACTTTATAACAATCAAACTTCGTGTTCAGATCTCCTTTCTTTTGGCAATACCTCAGCATTTCTCGTGTTGGTACGAGCTCATTTGCAGAATAGACCATCTGCCTTCCTGCCAGGCAGCTCGTAAAAGGCGAGCATAGGCTTACCGTCACTAACAGCGTGACATCTGACTAGGTGGTAGAGTTTCGCAGCGACTCACCCGAATTGGTACTGAGGCCTTACCTATTCTTGCCGCCATAACGTTAGCACTTGCCGTTGACGTCTTACGAACTACCAGGCAGGACGGCAGTTTGTACACCTAGGACCCGGGCCAATTGCATTGACATATGTCATATAATAATGCAAATGGTGTAGGAATCAGAATAAAAAACTTCATTCACATGGACCATACAAGTGGTATTTGTGCGAGTGGACATTCACAGAAGCCACACACAAAGAGGCATAGGCTGAATACCCTCAGCGGGCTTATCTTTTTTT
>NJDD01000517.1:0-20260 GCA_002245505.1 Calephelis nemesis
TATTTTTTTATTTTTAAGTGTAACAGTATTTATGGCCAGACTAAGTATAAGTACTGGTCATGTTTACAATTTCATTTATTTCTCCCGGATGAAAACCACGTCTTTTTGGTATTTTAGATATTAAATTGAAAAAAATTATTAGAAAGGGATGTTAGTAAATTTAAATCCAAAGACATTATTAGCCCCTGGAGGTAAAATCATGTCTTGAATGTTATTTACTGACACTATTTTTAAAGCTGCATGGTGACTGAAACTTGTTTTTTTAAAAATTTAATATATAATCCTTTAGACCAGGGTCTCCCAAACTATGGGTCGCGACCCTCTTATGTGTCGCAAAAGAATATTGAGTGGGCCCTGCCTGTAGAATAACACATCACCCTACCGATAATACACCATACGCCTGACAATTTAATTCTTATAGTTTTTGATGTAATTATTTAATTAAGACTTAATAAATCAAATAAATAATTAAAATAATAAAAAAACGAGTTCAACCTTAGTCTTTTATTCATATTGGTACCAGTAAAATGTCCTATGAGTGGGTCCCGAGTTTGGGAACTTTTTTTAGATGGATCATAGCCCAAACAACTTTGGGAACCACAGTTTTAGACAACTGCTGCAAACATATGCTGGAACTCTAACATAAAAAAACCATATCTTTATAGATCGTTGGCAAACCACACAGCAGTGGTGAGTAAGGATACATTTCAGTTAGTCTTTGTTGAGATAAAATTGGAGGAAAAAGAAATTTAAAATTTTTATAGTTATCATGAGATAACTAAAATACTTTTTGGGTATCGATAACTGAGAAAAAACCTGGTCTGACATCATTGACTTTAGTAACTGATTTTGTACATATCTAGACATAGACCATAGACATAGAACTACTTACTGCATTGCCTTGATCGGCTTCAGTTCAATATCTATCTATACTTATCTATAGTTAACCTATCTATACTTCTTTAGCTATATCTATTTTATTATCTATAATTACTATACTTTTAATTGAAGTGAAAACTTCTTTAGGCGCGTTGAGCGTTTTGGTAGAGGGTAAAATCCTCGGTTCGCGTCACCGACATGCTAATGATAATAGTATATCTATAGCTATGGACAGCTAGACTAGCTCACGCGCAGTAGCCTGTGTACACGTATACACTAATACATCGACTATTTCTGACTGACAAGATAATTGTAGATTAATTATTTTTTCAACCACTTTGTATTTATAATTTGTTCATGATTTTTAATTTGTTATTAATAAATAAAACATAAAAAATTTCATATAATTTTTGCATATAGTTTTAATTACTCTCAACTTAATAGTTCCGTTTGCACTTCTATCGGCAGTACCACGACTGCTACTGTTTTTTTAAAAATTTGGTTTAAATAAATTTCTTTTTTTAAGTTTATTTTTTGTACTATTTTATTTATACCATTTTTAAAATGAGTGTGTTTGGTGTTGAGTGTGATATCATGGATTTTTTAATGTCTGACATAAATTAACATTTTCATATCATAATTGACCTGTAGATGAGTAAATTTGTACATGTAAAAGATGTTTGAAATAAAATCGACTAAGGCGACTGAACATAAGCAGTACTACACATTTCTAGCATTTTTTATATTTTGGTCTTTCTGTAGTATCCCGACCGCTATTCATGTCGAATCTACTTAACCTATTACAAAAAAATCAAGTCATACAATACAAGATGTGATAAGACTTAGTATAATTTAACCAAAAAACTTGAAATTCCTAATGTCGAGAAACATTTAAAACATTCTGCAGGTTAGACAGAGAGTATTGAGTACCAAGTGAGTGACGTTCGCCGGGTTGGCTAGTATGTAATAAAATGGTAGAAGAATAAATTCTGTGCATGGATGCATAATAATAAATATGCGCAGGCAACTAAAATCAGAACAAATTTTTAGAATTTTTTTAAGTCTGTCTGTATTATCGTCATTTACGCTGAATCCATTGAATAAGTCATAACGAAATTAGGCTGGGAGGTACTTTATGTTCCGAGGAAGGTTGTTTGGTATTTTTATTCTGCTCACTAAAGTTCTGCCCCTGAAGCTGACATAATTCACACTACCGAACGTAGAACCTGTAATATATTGCCAAATCCGGATATATTATATTTAAGAATGGTCACCCTTCGCAGGACGGATAGCTTTATAACATTAATTGCAAGATTCAAAGGCTTGTACTGTCTTTGGTTATCTGAATCTCTGACAATATAAATTAAATCGATCTACAGCAATTTAGAATATCTCTAATTAACTGATTAGTGTCCGTTCTGGAAGTACAAAGAAACAGTTCTTAAACACTTAAAAAATTAAAAAAAAAAGATAACTTACCGACCACCTAAAAGGCTGTACTTGCTTTGTCAATAGGTAAAAATAACTAAACACTTCACTTACATTGCAATCCTTACAGGTCCAATCATCTGAATAAACAGAGAGTGAAGTCCCAATTACTTTCGCCGGTGAGTTATTGGATACATTTCCAGATATTTCCGGTTGTATTGTTTTTTATACGAGAGGTCAACGAATAAACACGAGACTCTCCTGATGGTAAGAAACAACAGTGACCTATAAAAAACAATGAAGTCAGGGGTGCGTCGCTGTCTTGAAGCTAGCCTTTTTTGCCTACCGGCTACCCTAGACCCAGACCGGAAAATGACAGAGTTATAATAGGCAAGGCAGTGGATTCCTACCCGCGCAAGTTGCTGAACAGCACTCTACCACCAGTGATCTTGCTGATGATGGCCTGTATTTTAACCTGTGCTTGCCTTTACGAGCTGCCAGGCAGAGAAGCAGATGGTCTATTCTACTCAGCGGATCCGGACCAACACGGATATACTTTTATGTATTGGTATTGTTGATGTACACACATAATACAAGCACATAATTTTATTAATTTGGGGTTCGATAAAACTAAGATTTAGATTTATAATGGCACTCTTAATCTTCTACTAGAAATATCCAGAATTATTTTTTTTCTAGTTTTTCTGTGATACGATAAGAAACAAAAAAAATCCCCGTATTTGTTCGGGCTCCTTTGCAGTTGTATGTGATGGTTCCATCTATGTTTTGGTCTGAGTTAAAAAGGCTAAGTTTCCCCCGTGTTGGTCAGGGCTCCTTCGCAGAATAGACCATCTGCCTTCCTGTGCCAAGCAGCTCATAAATGTTGAGCATAGGCTTACCGTCACGATCACCATGACATCTGACTAGGTGGTAGAGTTTCGCAGCGACTCGGCCGGATTGGTACCACCGCTTTAGCTATTCCTGCTGCCATAATGTCATGACTTGCCAATGACATGTTACGGTTCGGAGGATAAGCGGTAAATTTACTTTTGCTTGAGGCCCCCGGCCTAAGGTTGGCAACATACCATTACCACCTTTGGTGTCTCTAGGCGGCGTAAATTTCTTACCGTCAGAAAATTTGCCTGCTGGTTTGCCTTTCAATATCATAAAAATAAGCATTTAAAAAAAATAAGGTCAGACCCGTACCTGAAAGCATTATTGTAGAAAGCCTTGCAAGTTATGTATACCTAGCATATATGTCTAGACTACTTTGTTACATATTTTGAAAATGGAATTTACAAATAATATTTACAAACACGTATGTACAACTCATGTTAAACGTATCTCTGAGTGGCAGTTGCTAACGCCAATGCTATAATGAAAAAAAAAGTTTCTCTGCAAGAATAAATATTTTTGAAACATACTAATGAATTCGTTGGATACTGCCAAAAACAAATCTAACGAAAACTCTTTTGAATCCAGGAATGTTACATTAGCATGTTAAAACCCGGATCGAGTGTCAAAGTAAAGTTTAAACAGCCGCCATTCCCAAAATACAAATCATTCTTGTTTAGATAACAATGACGCCAGACCTCACTCGGATTTTATACAAAAAATCCCGAAATTAAGACGTGATAAGAAATGACAGGTACAGTTCCTTAACAAAATTGAGTGTAAGAAAAGAAAGAAAAAACAAGGCTTTTTTAACTAAATACGAAAAATTACTAAAGTATATTATAGAACTGCAGCAGGCAGGCAGCTCGTAAAAGGCAAGCATAGGCTTACCGTCACTAACACCGTGACATCTGACTAGGTGGTAGACTTTCGCTGTTCGCATCCGGATTCTAAGCGGACTCTAGGCGGCGGGAATTTCTCACCATCAGGAAATCCGTCTGCTTGTTTGTCTTCCATTATCATAAAAAAAGTACTCTACTAGGTTGGAACCTAGTTCTGTGTCATGTTTAAAATACCATAATTTTGTTATGTATTAGTACTATACTAACTTCTAAAGTATATTTTTTTATGAATTATACTTCAGGTGTTATTTTGATGTTTAAAATATGTTACTGTAAAGTTTCATCTAAATCCGTTTTATAGTTTGTGCATGAAAGAGTATCAAACATCCATACAGTCCTACGAACTTTGGCATTTATAACATTAGTAGGATTTGTCGTGGATTAGAATTGTATTGTGTAGGTAGTAGTGTAACGTAATAGCATTTATATCGTCATATATAATTACGGTTCAGTGCGGCCGTCAAGTTTAGTTATTTTATTTACTCTGAAAAAAGCTCGAAAATTTAAATAATACGTACTAATTGCCCTCGTTTCTTCGGTATAGACACCCAATTTCACGCTCATTTGTGGTTCTTTGAACAGAAAATAATAACAAATTCCAGAAATCTGAGATATCGCGTTTCCACCTTGACAAGCTTTCAATCACTTAGGAGCGACGTACAGATGCGGCAAAAAATACAGACGATATTTCATCGCATCTGTAGCCTTAGCATGACCGCTATCTACTATATTATGTCGAAATTGTTTCTCGACAGAATTAAGACGCACCGTTACCATCTTTAGTGTATTCAGGATGTGGTATAATTTGATGCCTAGACGCAAAAATAAAGAAATTATATTATGTTGGACGTAAGTATGTGTGCTGACTGATGTCAAGGACAAACATTATCCCTCCACTACTACTTCTTCTATTACTACTACTATTTTTAGCTATCTGAAAGGAATGATCACTTTCACAATTTTAAAAAAATAATAGAGTTGCAGGTTAAACAGGGCTGCGGGTTAAAAATGCTCTAACGGCTAACCTCTACGACTAATGTTTAAGCATCGGTCACCAAGAGACGAAAGGGTGCAACGTTAATATCATTTTTGAGATAAAAGAAGCTCTTAAAATATAAAGAAAATTTATTCTTAACAGGAGCTAAAACTAAAAAATCTTAATTTTTATTATGCTTTGTATTTTTCTATCAGGCGCTAGCGAAATAATTAGGTTAGGTATCTGCCTAACCAAGGCTGGCTAGTTAAATATTCTTGAACTAACTTTAACTAGCCTTTACTTTAACTTTAACTACCTGCCACTGCCGCCAGAATGTCAGTGATCGACATTCTCAATTTGGAGATTATATTACAGTAGCTAAATTTACTCAGAATGTTTAAGATTGTGCTCTCCGGCTGATCACGAACTGTTAATTTTTTTGCATTTATTATCGTTATGAAACTTTTTTATGATATTGGAAGGCAAACAAGTAGACGGATTTCATGACGGTAAGAAATTCACGCCGCCTAGAGACCCCAAAGATGGTAATGGTGCTTTGCCAACCTGAGAACGGGATGTTACGCCTCGAGCAAAGGTAAGTTTACCGGCTACGTTACCTTCCAAACTGGAACACGTCATGACGTTATGGCGGCAGAAATATGTAAGGAGGTGGTACCAATCTGTGTGAGTCGCTGCGAAACTTTAACACCTAGTCAGATGTCACGGTGCTAATGACGGTAAGCCTATGTTCGCATTTTACGAGCTGCCTGGCAGGAAGGCAGGTGGTCTATTCTGCGAAGGAGCCCGGACCAACACGGGGGAAACTTAGCCTTTTTAACTCAGACCAAAACATAGATGGGACCATCACATACAACTACGAACGAGAAAATAATTGTTTACACATTTTTTAATTTTAATTTTAGTGAGGTGCACCAGAAGTATTTTCAATAAAATCACAACAAAAGTTTAAAAATATATTAGACCACGTATAACTTTTCACAGAGTAATCCGATTTGAAGCATTCGTTCCTCGAAAGGAAAAACGGATAGGATCACTATTTTGTCTGTCCGCCCGTCTGCCAAGAATGAACGCGTAGAGGTAGGAGGTTTATGATAAGCTATTAGAACTATTTATAATCTTAAAGTAAGGTATTCCCTCCGAGAAAAATTCAAAGAAATAAATATTTTAAGCTTCAGTTCCCAATACATTTATGAAAACTTAATGTATGTTAAAAAATCTATGTATGTTTACAAAAAAATGTGATGTTCACGATATTAATACGAGGAATAAAATTAACCGCATACAAAACTCGTCTCCGTAAAATTAGTAAATCCTTTTTGGGTCAATGTATACGTTTCTACAATAAGCTGCCCATTGGTATTAGAGATCTACCTATAAATAAGTTTAAAAAATGTATCAAAGCAAAATTATGTCAAAAAGGCGGTATACGGTCTCAGAGTATTTGGAAAATGAACATGCTTGGGAATAGAGGTTTCAATCTCCCACTGCAATTTGTAATGTAATTTTTTTTTTACCTTTTATTTAAGTTAAAATCAGATTGTAATTAGTAATTTTAATCTAGATTATATTGAAATTGTTATTGAAAATTATTAATTATTATTATTGAAAAATAGACAAGGCCGCTGAGTTTCTTTCGCCGGATCTTCTCAGTGTGAGGCCGCGATTCCGATCCGGTGGTAGTTTAAAAAATGTCGACGCGCACAAATACCACTTGTATGGTTCATGTGAATAAAAAAAAAGATACATATAGTAAACATAGCTACTGTCTCTTGGAGCTGTGAAGCTGAAACAGTCAAACTTCTAAGCCTACGCAATCAAAAGTTTCGTAACTCGCCCAAATCTACAGGGTACTTCCCGTCATAGAATAATTACCCCGTCATCTCAGGATCTTGAGGTTTAGTATGAAGGAACGTCTTATGGCACAGATAAAGAAAAAATGCAAAATCCGTAAATTTTTAGTAACATTGTATAATTAAAATGTTTTTATTTTTTTTAAACTATGACTCGATTGTCGGGATGAACTGGACGTAGTTAAGCAGAAAGGATCCAATCCACACAAACACCAAAACTGAGTTAAACATACCCCCCTGGGGGGTTAGAATGAACCACCGTCGTCTTGAAACGAACGTTCGTTTCCGCCGCTTATAAATGTCAAACTCAAAAAGCGTAGAACGTTCGTGCCAAACAAAACGTGACGTCGGCGATAGACGTTAGACGTCTGACAATTATTGACAAATAACAAATTTGATATTGACGTGTTTTAAGTCGTGTCGTCATAGACAAAATTCTGTTTTTTCATACAAATTCGGTCATTACCCTTCGTTTACACGATATCGCTTCAAGTTATGATTGTTCTAGCTTTATAAAAAACGATAACGTTTTGAAACGAAACGCATCGTCCAAACGAAACGACGCGATCGCGCCGAGACGAAAGTGCACATTCTAACCCCCCTAGTCGTAAAGTTATACTTTCGTTCAGTAAAGAGATCCTATAGATAAACAAAGCTGTGATATTTATATGATCATTAGATACCAACCCACATATATGGCCGGTATACCTATATTGTTATTCATCAGAAACAATCCTAGCTATTTTGTGATATAGCTAAATTTCAAGATCTTAAGTTAATATTTGTATCCGTATTCAGAGATTTAATCGACATGGGTCGTTTCTAATAATTTGTTTAACCCGTAAATCAATTATGGTTATTATCACGAAAACGACCTAAAACCCTTAGTTCTCTTCTGCTAAAATGACATTAGTAACTCAGAAAAAATATCGATATTCGCAGAAAGGACCCAAACATGTGGATCATTTCTGACGTATTTATTCGCAATCATATAAATATTATTTAAATAAGAGAAAGGACTCACACTGATTTATCTATTACTATACCATTAATATTTACATATTTTCGGTAGTATTGAAGACTTCAATTACAAATTACTATTACTCATACTGTCCTACCCTCAGTTCGATAGTGCTAATTATTCTGTGCCATCAGTGCGCGAGTCCGACTCGCACTTAGCCAGTTCTTTGAAGTGAAACTTCTTTCGACAGGTTTTTTTTATAAAAGATAAACCTTCAAATAGGCGAATCTGCAGGCAATAAGTTTAAATATGTTTTAAATAAACAAAAAAAACGGCATAAAATCTATTCTTCAATGAAACAAACGACAAAAATGTTTGAAAATGAAGTAAAAAGAGAATAGTGCTTTGTTCTAGTGTACCTGAACTTTTGTGACTATTATTAGGGATGGACAGTAATAATTATCGATTATATCGATACGACAATGTTAAACAAGCAAATATTAGAAAATGAGAAAAATCTCTATGGTTTTTGTAAGTAAAAATACAATTTAGTTTTGTTTCTGTGGTCTAGTTGACAGGTGTTATGTTTTATCAATTTTCTAATAAAAAAAATCGTGGGGATCCTGGTTGGAAGTACGTCTATTTATACTCCTGGCGATACGTACCAGAATATTCTTACTTGCTTTCTTAGTATACATTTTTGTAGGACATGCTGCCTGTACATGTCAAGATTTATATAGATGCGCTGAGAACCTGAGACTTAAACGCTAAACTTCTGGGATGGTGAATTCGAAAGCGATCCCATTTCGCTTGTAGCCTGACAGCGGTACTTCCACCATTTGGTTTTTGTCGGTATTTTCCAAATTTAAAAAAAGCAAAGAAAAGGAGGCTTAACCTCTGCTGCAAGTAATGTTGGTGGATTTTCTACCCTTGCTCCTGAAGCAACATTATCATATACCATGGTGCCAATGAATAAGGCTGTGGTAGGTATCCATTCAAATGAACTGTTGCTAAAACTTCTCATCTAAGCACAGTTTAATGAAAATTATTTATTTGCGGAATATGTATGTTAAAAAGTTGTTACAAAGATACTTAAGAATACAACATATTCTACCACATCGTGGGGTGCAAATATTTAATTAAATTTAGAGAAAACATATATTTTTATATATTTTAACATTTCAATCGCAACACTTAATTTATATTTTAATAGACAATTTGTTTATTTATATGTTTAGTAAGTTTCATAATTTGTTACAAATAAATTGAAAGGTAGATTAATTTTAATCCTATCTACCGTACACTATCACCGTTAAGTTAATATGTCCAATAACCGCGTCTAATAAATTGGCTTGCATTTTGGGCGTATCACAAAAGGGATATCACACTCATAACAATATAATAATAAAGAGAAGAAACTTATTCGCTATTACTATTAAAGCGGCAATCAGTTTTAAATAAGACGACCTGACAATTATTTTATTATTATCGATACACATTTTTCATGGAAATCAAAAGTCATCCCTCAGAGTAGTAGTATTAGGGTACCGTTAAAAAGCTTAAAAAGGGCACGCGGGAGCCAGGTGCATGCTGCATTGTTGAGATTTTATTGTCCGTGTCACGGGATTCCCTGCACCAAAACCTGCAAAAGGGTGGCCATTTTGCTTAAATATTTGCTCATGACATTATTTTTGTGAGTGTGCGTTTATAGTTAGGAATAAGTACGAGTAACCCTATTTTTATTATGAATGTGAATGTACGTATGATAAAACTGTTTTGCAACAATTTTAACATATTAGATTAGATTTTGGAAAACCATATAGTCTAATTTTTTTCTACCTCCCATAAAAGCTAAGTATCTACAATAAGTGACAACGCTACATGATGTGATATGGACTTAACTTTAACTCGTTCACGATTATTTATGGGATTGGAAGGAAAATAAGCAGGAGCTAGTGCTGGAACAAGTGAATAAAATTGTATAATATATAAATTGTGCTTTTATCAGAGATGCAGGGTACACCGCGAACGTGGAAAGGAGAGTGTGTGCAGGTAATGGTGTTAATGGAGCGCTGGGTAAGCTTTTTCAAAGCGAGATTTTGAGTCAAAAGGGTATTGAATGTAGAGATACATATTAAGTTAAAGAAATAACTGCATGTTATCTATAGACACCAGTCAATCGGTGGATAATTGAAATAATAAAATAATAAGTTATAAAGAAGAATGTTAGAGTAAAGGTTTTAGCAAACATGAAAAGCGAAGCAGTAGCTTAGCAGGTCTCTATGACTACATTTTTATGATACAGGAATACGACGACTGACTCCACAACCCGCCAGTCGATTAACCTATTGATTTATATTGCTAAATTATTTCATTATTAGACACTGAACTCTAGGCAGTAAAGACCTTCGTCAACGTCAATGCTCGTCATTGTTATGTTCGGGTTTGGGGGATATATTTTCATTTTAGACTTTGGATTTCAGTCTGCGGTTGACAACGTATTTTGACTTCTTATGGCGATATTTATTATTTAGGAAATCTATCTGCTTGCTTGTGTTTCAAATTTAAAGAAATTATTTTTTTCGTTTATATAATAAACTTAGTAGTTAGGTTAGTATTTTTTCTTCTTATATGCCTCTCATGGATTTAATAGAATAAATTATTTATGTCCAAAAAAATTAATGTACGTAACAATACTATAATCTGATTACGTTTTCGCAAATGCATCCGCAAATATTGTCACCCTAATCCGTCATTAAGGGTACGCTACATAATAAACTTATTTTAAAGGGTCCTACACTAATTGTTATTTTGTAAACTAACTTCGATATAGTGCTGTTTTTACGTCTTATGCAGTGTGCGTGTTGCATACTTTTGGGTAGGGTGACTGTTTAAAACCTGGTGTTGAAATAATATCTCATAACTAAATAACATCTGGCTGTTATTGCAAAAATTTAAATAATCCCAAAAAAAATAAAAACCCAAGTGTTGTGTGTAGTAGTCATTTTAATGAGGCTCCCAACTTTTTTCCTCACCACTTTTTTCGTTGATGGCGGCTTACAGGAGTAGCAGGGATCAAAATATGTTCATTTGACGAATAGAAAAAAAAATAACTGGGATTTTCTTTTTTCAAGATAATTATTTAAATAAATCGCAAACTTATTAGTCATACAAATGCAAAGTTTTAGTACCCCTTCGAACATGAATGATTAACGATGCTCTGAAAAATGACTAGCCAGCTGATTTGTTTTAAATTTGTTTATTGATTTTTATCTACTTTGACCCCCACGTTGTCCGTGGGCCGTCATCCAGGATGATTTTCTGTTCTAAAGTAGTGTAATTTAGTGTAAAAATAATAGTTATTCAACATTTTTTTGTGAACAGATAGTAATATTTTTTTAAAAATTGCCATACCATTATATTGTATCTCTGCTAACCTATTTATAAACCACAATCGAGAAATTGTTGGGTCGTCCCATTGAAAGTACTTTACTTAAAATATTACTGGCTCATTTTTTTATTTATTATCAATATTTTCAAGACAATTATTTTAATTAACCGAAAGAGTTCCTTATCAACATGTGTGATTAACAATGTAATAAAAAATAATTACTAACCCAACATTTTGCTTGCTGGTTAGTTAAAATTCATGTAACTGAACCCCCCACGGAGTCCTGCAAATTATCTGGTGTATCATCCCGTTCTTCCAAATCCATATTTTTGGAATTCATGATATTAAAAAAGAAACCATTTTCTGTACATTTTTCCGCGGCACACGTAGAGATAGTTGACAGATAAAAAAATGTTTGCAAAGAATTGAGAAAAAGAAAAAATGTTTAGAATTTTAACAGAATATTGGACAAGAGATGAATTTATGATATTAATCAAAGGACTGTTAAACTTAATTACGACCGATGTTACACTTATTACCTAAAATAAAGTAAAAAAGTTATTGATATTAGACTTAGCTATGACGAAGCTGACACCAAAATTATTGTGCCCCAAGTTTGTCAATTTAATTGTAACTAGATGTAATACGCAGACATATTGTACCTATAGATTCTAATGCACCTTAAGTAATATTGGTAATATATGTATAATAATATGTGTATAATATATGTATTTTAAAGATCAAATTCAAATAACGATAGGTGAGCTAGTGTCTCCTCTTCCATGTTGCTAGATAGAAAAGAAGTTGGTCTATATTTTTCTACCTAGCACGAAACCATCACGGGGTAAAGAAAACAGTAAACATGAAGATCAATAGTTAAATAATCACCCGAGGCGGCAGCAGATGTGCGGTGATGGTGATTTATTGGTGGTATGATTTCCTCATGTCCACTAGATGACCCACATATAGTGACCTCAAACAAATGTGCAACGCTCCTCTGACGGTGGGAGACGGAACGTCAATGTCAAATTAATATCTGGTCAAAATTGCACAGGCAGAGGCCAAGCGGAAGAAAACGAAGGATATAACCGGCCAAGTGGACAGTTAGCCTCGTAACCTTATATAATTTAAATCACACCTATGTACACTACTTCATCCAACGACTCCAAAAACCAAAACCTTGACTTCAAACCAGATATATCAGAAACGATACCTAAGTATAATAACAACTCAAAAACATTTGTTAGATGATCAATTTTAAATAAGACCTGCCAACTTTTCAAACAAGAAGAGTAAAATTGTTTCATCCAGTAAATGGTTCTGCGGAATAAACATAAACATACATGAAAAAAACATACAGTCGTGTTGAGAAACTCCTCCTTTTTTATATTTTTAAACACAGATTTGGTATTAATATTAAATTTGAGTCATTCACCGGTAAACTCCTCCTTTGTTTAAACAAAGATTTTTTGACATTAATATTAAATTTTGAGTCATTCACCGATAAAAGTCATCCGTACAATAACACAAGCAAATCATTATACACAAACAGACGTGGTCCTTTGGACACATTATCCCTTGCTTTTGCCGAAACTGATCCGAATCGATCAATCAGAGTGACACAAGCGACCCAAAATATCCGATGAAAGGAAACGCAAAGTATTATATAATTGCGTCAAATTCAATCATTTTAGGTTAGCGAGTACTGCGGAAATAGTGCCTAATTTTATCATCAACTAGGTATCGACTCTATCCAGAGTTTTTAGCGTTGAAATTCGCTTGCAGTAAATTCGGCAGGGGTGCGATTCGAGTGTCCTAAATGTGATTCGCGACATACTTTCGCTACGCATCCGTTCGAAACTGGAACTATCGCATGAGAGTTGAATAATATGTTGTGAGTGACTGATGTTTTTGTAGTGTTGCCATTTTAGAAACAAACAAAAGGATGGATTTGCGATGCTATACGAAATCTTTAAAAATGTACTGCTGCTAGATTGTTTAGTCTTGAGCAGAGGCGGATCGTGACTTTTTGGGGCCCTGGGCTAAAACAACCCTTTTCTCTATAGTGATGTAGTGTATAGGTACTTGTCAGAAAAAAAAACTTGGCTGATAAAAATATTTATTTTCGTTTGATAGTCGCGCACTTACGATAGCTTTTTTATTCACGTACCTCCTTGATTCATCTCTTGTTATTTTTAACAGGGGCTGAAAACCCTCTGTATCTATGGCGCTCTGGGCTGAAACCCAAAAAGCCCATAGGTAGATCGGGTGGCCTGAGGTTCATTATTCTTATGATACATAGATTAAAAAAAATATCAGAACAGCAAAATGATCACTGAGTCTTTATAGCTAACACTAAGACTTGTGCTAAAGTAGAATAATTACTCTAGTAATTACATAGCCGGGTTGTCTATACTACACACCTTCGTGGACTAGTTAAATTACAAAAGCTTTTGAGCCGCAGAAAAAATGTGTTTTTAAACAAAATTAATACAGGCTAATAATTTCTTCATACTTTTATTAGGTTATTATTTTTTATATTTTAATTTATCGCTCCTGCGGTTTAGCGGTCCGTCGTTGGACTTGACTTCTTGAGGTCCCGGGTTCGATGCCCGACCCGGCAACAAAAAAAAAGTATATTAAGGCAAGTGTCCTTCCAGTATCAAGTTCAGGTTCTCTAGCACCTCTTGAAAAAAAGGTCATAGCTTCCTTGAAAAGGCAAGTGCAGGAGACTGTTATAATATATGTTGTAATATGATAACATATTTGTTTTGAAAATTATGTTCTATATTTGTACATTGTATATTTATTATGCCTGGTGCCCTGGTTTGCCTCTGCCTACCTCTTCGGGGATATGGGCGTGAAGATACTTTTTTTAGATAAAGTGATCGAAGACGAAAGTTTATATGTACCTATATTTTACACCCGAGCGAAGCCGAGGCGGCCGCTAGTACTGTGTACGAGTTATTGACAAAACTCGTTAAGGAATCTTTGGGGACATTGCGAAGTAAAATTTACAAACTTTAATTTTAATTTATATTTTAAGGTCCAAAATTGCAATGGCGACATTATCACGGTAGTTTGTTGTCGTAGATTTTATAAGATATACATTGCAACTGTAGAAGTAGCAAATTTATGACGATGTGTGGGCAGACTTAGACTGGGATGCTAATTTTGTCTGAGGGTAGGGTAATTTGTATAGGTACAAAATACCCTACCCTCGTTTTCGAAACGTGACAGTGATGAGCACTGACGCTATGGTAATAGAAATAGGAATGTTGTTGGTACTGATTCAGTCAAGGCTACCATTTTACTCAGTGTTAAGAAATTAACCTCCTTAGCCTCTTACGAACGAACGCAAGAAAATTTTTGAATTACACATTTTTATTACATACTCTATTTTTCAAAGAAACCCGGAACGAACACGGGATACATTTGTCTTTAAGAATACTGTATTAATAAAATAAAGTTTCTTTCTATCGTAAATCAAAAATCTAACCATAAATATTTTCAATATGGTCACAAAATAGACACAGATTAGAGGTATTCATAGAACCCACCATAAATCAACCGGAACGTTTTTTATGTATTAAAATAGAAAGTTAAATAACTACGGAGGCACCCTCCCCGACGGGACGGCAATTTGTCATCTGCTTTTAACTTGTGTAAACAAAATGTATTTGGAAAAGGTCATGACCACGTGTGGTTCGTTTTGAAGTTCCTGGTAAGTTTAAAGCATACAAATAATAATCTCATTATATATTACATACTAGTCAACCCGGTGAACTGTGTATCGATTGACATAACCATCTACTAGCAGTTAGTATGGAAAAAAAGTATTGCTTTTTCTCATTCTTCGTGCATTTTTTCCGGTTTTCCCTTCATAAAAACCTTCTACTGACAATAGCAAATACAACAAAAAAGAATTAGCAAAATTGGTCCAACCGTTCAGGCGTGATGCGATGAGCACGCGAAATGGGGATTTATTTTATAGCCATTGCCATAATGTCTGTCATGTTCCAGTTTGGGGGTTAGGGTATCCGGTATACTTGTACAGTTGGCCTAAAATACCGGCCACAAGATAGCGACGCACCTATAACGTCTAATCGCGGACGGAATACAGAGAAACGGAGAGACAGAGAGACAATAATTATAAAAATGCTAGAAATGTGTTCTGCTGCACACTTTCAGTCGCCTGCTCCTATTTTTTTTCAAATATCATGAATGTCAATTTATAGAATTCATTGCTCAACAAACATGGGTTTTATAAGTATATATTTAGGCATTAAAAACTACAAGCACCAGAGATTAGTAGATATTACTAATTTGTCTTCATTTTATACCCATACACTTGAAAAAGAACCATTAAACCCCTTAAAACGTATTTATAATGTAAAAAACGATCTTGATCACATTCGTTTTTAAACAAAACAATCCGCATAGAAATACGTCCATTCGTTTAAAAGTTATAATAACGGCACATACCTATATACACTTGCATCTCTTTCGATCAATATTCTTAATTTGGTTTTTATATATACATACATTAATTTGGGCTCACAATTTTTTCCCTCCATAACATTAGTTATGTATCACTACATAGCATAAAAAAAACAAAGTCGCTTTCAGCTACCTGTCCCTATGTATGATTCAATCGTTAAAATTTTGATGAAGATTTTTTAATAGATAGAGTGATTCAAAAGGAAGGTTTATGTGTATAGTAAATATAAATTTGTCCACTCGTGAGAAGTTGGGACGGGCTGCTAGTTAGTTATATGTATTATCTTGCAGTTTAAGGATAGCGCACATCTAAGCGGGGCGAAGCGTGTCGAGTCGGGATGCATCGCGTTGCACATTGCATCAGCGGATTTTTAATATTTAATACCAAAGAATAAAAAATAGAGTAGGAAGTCGTAAAATCGTCAAGTATGGAAAGTGGCGTGTGGACCGCGGTGCACCGAGAATGAGCGCTCGGTGTGCACAGAAATCCGCCGCGGAAAAGTCTGTACCGATGCGCCCCGACACAGTGGCCGTTGCTCCACACAAAATGTATGAAAGCGATCTAGGCGTGTTATTGCGCTGCGATGCGGTGCCTGTCCCGGACGTCCAAATGTGCGCTATCCTTTAGAACACATAAAATATCATTATGATAGTATTTCAATAAACTATTTAAATTTAAAATAATAAATATGGAATTTACCGACTACGGTTGGGTGTGGTATAATTAAATCAATTCTTTGTGGCAATGCAAACACTTCGGAGAGTAAGCTCTTTAAAAAAATATTTTGAAATCAGTTCAAAAATTACGGCGAAATTGATTAATGTTCCTTTTTTGCGAAGTTCGTTAAAGAGTAATAAACACTTAAATTAAATTTTAGTGTTACTTTTAATTTTAAAAATGTAACCTGAAGACGTTTTTAGTTTCGAAATCGGCTCAAAATACCAACCAATTTTAGTAAAAGAGATTAGTAATTTATTGATGACTAGCTGATCCGTCAAGCGTTATCTTATCTTAAGTATGAAATTTTTTTTATATAAAACTTTTCTTAGCAATAACTAACACAATAATAAAAGAATGACAAGAATTGGTCCATCCGTTCACTCGTTATGCAATGGCCAAGGGAAACGGGGATGCATATTATACTATATAAATTTATATATAAAACTAGCTAAGCCGACAGACGTTGTCCTACCCTGATTATGAATATGGATTTTTATTTATGGTCATGAAAACGGGGATTCAGTTTTCTACTTATATTGTTGTAATAAGATTACACTGGAATTTCACCAAGCGACGATGAATAAATCTGTAGTGTATTTCTACATACCCAAGGATATCGCAATAAGGAATTAAATCGAAATGTTTCAAAAGCAAGGAACTAATCAATTCTAGTCAGAACCCGTTGATTAACATTCGAGATAGACGAAGGTCTGTGAGATCACCACTGCCTTAATTTTCCGCTATTCAGATCACGTAAAGTAGAACTTCACAGTCTATTTTAGAAGACACATTTATAATGTCTTTTGTTTATGAATGTCTGCTTTGGTCTATTTATTTTTACTATGACGTGTTTACGTGGTACATTATTTTAATACCAGATATTTAAAAAAAAACTGAATGAATCAAGATATTTTTTTTACTGCACATATATAAGTTTTAATTGCATTTAAATATAAGTATTATTTCGCTGATTTTCTTAAATTAAAATTTGCTGAAGTAGGTCAAATATTGTTACAGACTTAGCCACGTTTAAACAATGACGTGTTTTTGAATTCTTTGGAAGTGTTTACTAGATGAATTTGGTTTGGTGATTCTTTAAAAACAAAAAAACAAAAAAGCTCTTTTGTGATTCCTTTTTAAAGGTAAATGTCTGCTGTCTGCCGGTACTTTAGGGAGAGAGAAGATGCCTTAAATTTGTATGTTGCCTTATAAAATATCCATATCTTCAAAGTACTGTAAACGCCTGAAGCGGAGTTTCACTTTATTTATATTTTTTTTTATTTCTGACACATTGAAACATATCCAGTAAATAAAATACGAAAAACTGTATGCTGCAATGGAGCAGAACATTGTATTAACCAGACCGCACGTATCCCAGTTTAAATATTAGCTGTAGGCCGAGCGTGCCAGCCGAGACAGTGTGACGCACATGGTACTTTAGTGATGTGACTAATGGTTTATCGATAAATTAAATATCGATAAAATGTATAAGTTATATGTAAGACAAAGTGTGTCAGCGAAAACAGGGTGAGAGTAATTGATTACAGATAAATAAAATATCGGCTATTTTTTCGAAATTCATTTATTTGTAGAAAATGTTTAAAAAAACAGTATGTGGCAAATGCAGTCAAAGAGAAGAGAGTAATGGTTTACATATCTATTATTGAAATCTGGCTGAATTGATGAATATGGGTAGTAAAAGAAACTCAATGATTGTAATTTACAGGAAAAATTGCAAGTTAAATCAAAATTTGTGACTTTGTAACAAGAAAATAAAGTTGGTTATAGTTAATGTTTTGGACATTTATGAAAGAGAAATACATACACTGTCACATTACACATTGTTTTGTAATAAAATGAAAGGTTTTGGCAGAGTTTTTGATGGTAGCTAATGCTTGAGTTTGTATTTTTCTGTCATGTTCAACAAACATAGGCAGTTTAAAACGATTTACACTTAATCACATGACACATCTAATTCACCGAACCACTCTATCTGGTAGAGAGAACCGTTAATTAGGTCAGTAGATTTTTAATATATTGTGAATAGAGAGACAAACATATAGGTGAACAGACTAGACATAACCAGAAGACTTTCATTCGTCATATGAATTGATAATAACGCTAAAAATAAAAATATTTAACGTCCCGACAAAACCTATTAGTAGCTATAAGAACTATCACAATAACGTCAGCTTTCACAAAAAAACCCGCATCAAAATCAATTCATCTTTACAAAGGCAATTATGTTACTTTAGATGTGAATGTTTTTTCTGTGCTTTTCGTGTCGAAAAAGTCGTGGTTTTACATTAACTTGGTCAAACTTAACAAAGATTTTGCAGATACAAGCGAAATTAAACGCTTTTGTACCTATTAATAAAGTTCTGTTTTCTTTTTTTCTTTTTCAATGGTTATCGATGTCATGTTCTGGCCAACTCTAGTTCCTAAACAAAAATAAACAAAAATGAAAGATAGGGAATTCCAGAGCTAATCTTTTATAAGTTTTCTATGAAACAAAGTATAATTCCAGTGATAATTGAATCACAAGAGAGAAGAGTTTTGGCAGTCGGTTTTTTCTAATATTTTTATTTGTAATAATGTATTTACTGATCAACAGCCATGCTAAAAAATTATAAGGGAGTTTTCAACTTGTTGATATACCTACTTTTGTTTTTTTTGTATTTGTTACACGATAAATAGAACGTACAAATGGAATTCGTAGGTATTTTTATCGAAAGTTTGGTCATGACTCCGAGGCGATCACCCTTCACTACTGATCCGACAAATATTTTCTTAGTTATATTTAATGTGCAAAAAACTGACACACAGCTTTAAATATTCCAACCACATATTATATTTACATATGAAACGAGTACCTATTTAGTATTTATTGGAATCGTTATATTTTGTAACGTTACATGCGCCTACAAAACATGCTACCAAACTTGCACGTAAATATCCTTCTTTATAATCGTAAGTTTATTAAATAAATTCACAAATTTCACAGTGACCTGGCATGACGGCAATGCTATGGACTCTTACTCGCGTAAATATTGTCAAATCGGTAACTGACCTACTCTCTATTTTCCTCTAAGACAATTTGTACCTGATAAGGACTTCTCGCTCCCACGTTTGTTTAATCTTGTACATTCTAAATCTATGGGTGTAACACTCCCTGACCGTATTGGTAACAGTGAGAGTGGGATTGAAAGAAAGTGTTGGTGTTAAAATGAAAAGGGCATGCTCCGCTGATTCGATCATGTGGAAACACTGACAGATGAAAATATATTGACGAAGCATATATATCTACAATACGAATTTAAGAATTTACGAATTTCCCCCGTGTTGGTCCGGGCTCCTTTGCAGAATAGACCATCTGCCTTTCTTGCCAGGCAGCTCGTAAAAGGCGAGCATAGGCTTATCATCACTAACACCGTGACACCTGACTAGTTGGTAGAGTTTCGCAGCGACTCGCCCGTATTGGTACCTCCGTCTTACCTATTCCTGCCGCCATAACATCATGACGTGTCCCGGTTCGGAGGGTAAGGTAGCCGGTAAACTTACTTTTGCTCAAGGCCTAACATCCTGACCTTAGGTTGGCAACGCACCATCACCATCTTTGGTGTCTCTAGGCGGCGTGAATTTCTTACCATCAGGAATTCCGTCTGCTTGTTTCCCTTCCTATAACATAAAAAAACTAATGTAGACGGATTGTGGAATATCAACCTAGGTCTCCCTGG
>NJDD01000517.1:40426-69571 GCA_002245505.1 Calephelis nemesis
AAAGAAATAAAATAAAGAACTGATACAAGTTGTTATGTAAAATACCCTATTCCTTGAACAAAACGTCATAATTTCTGAAAGGACAACCTTAATTAACACTCGCAATTGATTATTTATTTTATTCATGTAAAAAACTTGAATGTAAAGGATTAATGAATGTGGAGGAAGCTAAACAGGTCTGCCAGGACCGTGAGGTTTGGTACTCGATACTCGAGACTTGGCGTGAGGATATGTATGTATGTATGTATGTATGTATGTATGTGTGTATGTATGTATGTATGTATGTATATATGTATGTATGTATGTATGTGTTTATGTATGTAAGTATGTATGTATGTATGTATGTAAAAACTAGATAGTTGTTTGAAGCGTATCTACGTGCTTGATAAATACCTTGATTAGTGTTATGGTAGCATTAGAAAGAAGATATCTGAAAATTCCGTATTTATAGGATAAAAGGAGACCTTCCTATCATAATTGAACTTTTTCAGTAATTATCAATTTAAGACACAATTAATTAATTTCACTTATACATTAATGAATTGTGTCTAGAATGGAATTCCACAAAGTACCGAAGATAAGAAGTATAGAAACTGTTTATCGATTTAATATATATTATGGTCTATCAGAAGCAGGATTTCAACATGGGACGAAGCTTGTAGGTGAAGTGTACTACAGTAAGGCTCATTTCATAAAAAAATAGTTTTCAAAGACAGACTGCAGAGTTTCCAAGCTCAAAATTCTATTTCATCATAGTAAGGAGCAATGAATATTTTCTTTTTATGTTTTTTCTTTTACAATGTTTAACGGTTACGGAATCTACGTGAGTCATTCGTACATAGACGAATTTTTTAAATTACAAGTAAAGCCATAGCCAGCGATGTTTTATGAATGTACAAATCTGTATGTTTTATATCAGTTATCTTTATGATCTGTTATCACAAAACAAACGCGACACAGATAATTAAGATAACATTCGTAGGAGCCGTGACTAAACACATTGTGGATTCCCAGCTTGTCACTGGACTCAATTGGCTAGTTATTAGTTAATTTGGTATTTTACCGCTGACAACACTGGAACTCGGGGAAGAAATGCCGGGGATTCGGGGAATAGTATTCACAGCGATCAAGTGATCATATTTCGATTTTTTAGATGGGATCAGAATGTACAGATTTAGGACAGATTTTCTGATTGTCAAAGATTACCATCGCCTAAATACCAGACTGGTAGTGGAATGGTAAGCCACTTGTCTAAATAAGTTTAGTGGTTATTTCACCATAAAATTTGGATCCAGACAGAGGCCAGTATTGAAATGTTGGTAGTGGTAATAGGTAAGGCATTTATACTGTTTTTTCTACTTTACTGCTGGTAAATTCTCTTAGGTGACTATTTCTAAATTATCACCAAGAGAGCGACTTAAATTGTGAAATTCACTGTCACGAGGTTCATGACACTTTGACATTTGACCGACCGACATAACGTAAGTGCTCACGGACGAAGTCGCGGGCTACAGCCTACAGTTAGACTTAATAGTAACTATTCAAAGAGGACAAATCAATAAAATGTGTCATAACCAATAATGTGTGATGGTATGGCCATGGCACGGAGATTACCCAGTTTAAACTTCTTTTAAAATAATTAATTAATATTGTGCATGATGCCTCCTACTGTTTTATCACAGATTCTAAATTTTAGGGTTGGCTGGAAGAAATCTGTAGACCTAGAGATAAGCCCACCTTTTGTGCATTTCTGTTTATCACTGTCCATATTTTAAGTCATGAATTGTGTACAATAAAGAATTAAATAAATAAATTAATTAACGAATTCAGTTCCTTAACAATTTTTTTACAGAGTTTCCAAAAAAAACATATATTTTCTTTATTGCACTGAAGAAAATTATGATTGAGTACGATGGGGTTGGTATATATTTGAACAAATCTCCTTTCAAACATAATACTAAAAAAGAATAAAAAAAATGTGTATAATTGCAGATTGGAAAAAATCAATAAATGAGTAAGTTTACGTAGTACTCTAATTAGTCTGTGGTAACGGGTAAGTTATCATCATAGTATACCTACTAAGAACAGAGCCTTTACCATGAGTTGGTATAGATTAAGTTCGGTAAGTTACGTGTCGAAATCTATGACACTTTTGGTCTAAAAATCTGTTTCCCTTAGTTACCACCAGAGGCGCTGTTCAAAGTTTTCATACAAATAACTTACAGAGACGGTTGCGAGTATAGTAAACTTGACAAGCCGTAAACTGATGGTAAGGGCTCAGTACCTAGATTATATTATCCGGCCATATACGGTTAACTACAAGCTGGGTTTCACCGTCGAATTAAAACGCGATCGACGTAAAAACTCATTTTGTCAATTGTCAAGAGTGTAAATAATGTCATTTTAACTGTCCAAGAAATTTTGGTTATTGTAAATATTTTATTATTGAACTACTTTTAGTGGTAAGTAAGCCCCAGGAGATGAGGATAAGAATTTAGTCAAATTTTAATGGCTACTTTCAGAAGCTTATGAACGTTAAAAAATGACGCGTTAAATTGTCGTTTGTGATCCCGACGAACGACAATTTAACGAACTTAGTTTTATTAAACTCGGTTTTCAATATGAATGGTGAAATTAGCCCTTATAGTGTGTGATCAGCCTAAACTTGCGTTGACGTTGATGGTTGTTTCGTTATTTTATGCAGCACAAGTTTTTTATTATAAAACGTAATAAAACATTTCAGAAATTCATAAAGAAGTTTAGTATAAATAAAATGCCTTTTCAGTATAAAAAGTAAATGTATGTAGGTAAGTATTGATAGTCGTTAAATAATAAATAAATGAATTTCACCTAATATGTATCAAATATTTTAACAACAAAGTTGTTTTGAATTAAATACAACCAACTAGCTAACCCGACAAACTGCGTATCTCTTGACATTAACAGTTACTGAGAGATTGTATGGGTTAGAGCAGTTTTTCCCCATTTTCTCTGCAACTTTCCCGGTTTTTCTTTTTGTAAGAACCTTCTCCTGACAATAACAAACACAACAAAAAAAGAATTAGCAAAATTGGTCCATCCGTTCAGGCGTGATGCGATGAGCACGAGAAATGGGGATTTAATTTTGTAGATTTTGCTGTTATCTAGCATGTAAATTATTATTTGAAAATTATGTGTTTTTATACAGCTCGGTTTTGTGTTTGAATTAATATAAATACATTCATAATTAAAAATGCAAATGCTCCAACATAACCAAAATTTTCTTAGTGTCATCATTAGCTCATCGTATTTTTTTATTTTAAGCATTAGTTAGTTAGTTCAAGACGAAATCATGAAGTAGTTCAAGTGTGAATCAAATTATTGTTAAGAAAGCGGCTGTTTGATGTATTATGTTTGTATAGTCTTGCAAGTACTTGTTTAATTGTTCATTTTTAAAATTAGTTTAGTTAATAATTAAAACTTAAAAACAGCATTTTATGTTAAACTCAGGCAAGAATTTTAACTTTTTGTAATCTGAAAAAGAGGTAAAAGAGACAAGATATACAATGATGAGTTAAATGTAAATATCATAATCGTTAGTAATGATTTGATAGTTTTGTATACATTTGTGATAAAAATAATTAAAAAGTAAATATTAAATTTATAAATTAATCGCTTTCATAAAAAGACTAACTCCCAACTGTAAAAATATAATGTAACTTAAACATTACTTTTTAATTTTGCATATTATAATATAGTGATATAACCGATGGATGTTTATGTTTTTCTTTGACAAATTAATATTTATAATAACTTGGTTCCATCAAAAACAAACTATGAATACCTATAAAAAAGGGTAAAACAAAATATAAAAACTAAATAAAAAAGAATATTTAGCCACTTTACATTTTAACTTCCCTTAATAATAATTAATAATTTCTGATTTAGTTACTAATTACTATACACAATTATAGTATTTTATATTAAAATCTTAGTTACAAGCGGCTGGTGATCATGACTTGTGGCGCTCTTTGGGGGAGGCCTATGTCCAGCAGTGGACGTCCTCCGGCTGATGATGATGATAAAATCTTGTGAAGTCGGCGTCTAATTGACATTATACTTAATAAAACATTTACAAATATATTTATCACATTATTGCTTTAAATTTTAATTATTGTATACAGACATACAAAAAAAATAATAAAATAAAAACAACAAAAAGTGTGCGTTGGCCGGGAATCGAACCCGGATCAACTGCTTGGAAGGCAACTATGCTGACCATTACACCACCAACGCCACTGACTAGAATGATGAAATTATGAAACGTATTTTAGTGAGTGGAATAAAACGAGTCCATACCGTGAACGTGACAAACAAATCGTGAGTTCGACAATATTATTACGACAGAATATTTTACCCAACTACACAGCTTGGGTTATGGTTTTCGCTATCTATTTGTATTTTTTTTAATTTGGAAGATCGTTTCTTTTTAAAACCTTGCATGGTCTCTTATTACCTAAATGGTAATATATGATGAAAATTTCACTAAGATATAATGTGATATTAGAGATCTATGACTTCATAAAGCTGATGATATGATCTTTATAAAGGGATATTTATTTTATTTAGTAAAGCAATATATATTACTAAATTTTTCCATTAGTGGACGATGGTCGTTACATACTACCATGGTGGTAGTTTACGGTAGACAGGTTTAAATTGAATTACATTTTTTAAATGTTTGGTATTAAATGATTAAACCAGTTATAAATCTATATATTAGTGCGTGATGCCAAAACTTTGGACCCCTTTGATTGAAAAAAGTATGCGAAGTAATGTACGAAGGTAGACTTGTGGTACATGGCGTTCTTTACCAGTCAACTTAACTTTATTGGTAACAAAAATAGATGGGTGTAGTTTTGACCGCCTCGTCGGTTTATTCTGATATCTATATATTAAATCGTAATGAAACTTTGGATCCCTTTTTACGAAAATTGCGCGGACGCAAGACCATAAAATTTGGCACATTTATAGTTTATGTGTAGGAGAAGTGCAGAACGCTAATATTTTTTAATAATAATGCTTATAAAGTACATTAAACCAATAAATAAAACCACTCTACTATGCATTTGATACACACAAATCAATATATTGATGATAATGATAAAAGATCACAGATGACGTTGGTCTTTAAAAATGAAGATGGCGTTCTTATCAACAAAATATTAAAATTTATTATGGTCGAATGTCGACCAACAGGCGAGCACTTATTTAAATAATTGGCTTAAAAGTTAAAGTACATGTAATTAAATAATCCTATTAATACCTATTATAAATGCGAAAGTTTGTATGTATGGATGTTTGTTACTCTTTCAAGCAAAAACTACAAAGCCGAATACGATGAAATTTGATATGTAGGTAACTGAAGACCCAGAATAACATATAGGCTACTTTTTATCCCGCGGGATTGGGACTTACGCGGGTGAAACCGCGGGGCGCAGCTAGTATTTTTATAAGTATTAAAATATTTATACACCAAAATATGATAGAATCTGTTGATATACTTAAATATTTTTGTAACATCTCATGTACACACCTATTCCGCAAATAAATAATTTTCTTTATTTCTTTCCCTAATAAATGGTCGATATATGTCCATGCTAGGTACTGATATAATTTACCGCCAGGTGCTAGATCATCCAATCGTGACCAAACTAAATTTTATAAGATGGCGAAAAGCGTGATGATTGGACCGCTTCCTGTGTTTCGGCTATAGTAATATGTGACGTACTTCACAGGGGTAAAGTGGGTTTCAATATGATGTATACCAGGGTTCCACAACAACGATTTTTGTGGGAATTTCAAGAGTTTATAAGGGGTTGAGAATAATGTCTTGGGAATTAAGGGCTATTAAAGTTTTGGCAATTCTTCAGGGTCCATTTGTTGGGTCATCGCGTTGCATTTATTATTGAATTACGTTTTTATAGTATTAAAAGGGAAACAAGCTAATATGTCGGTTTTATAGGCGACACCCCTAAGAGCACGCGCTGTTTTTTATATTTATAAGGTAGCAAACATCCAGACAGTAACTGGTTACTTGCTCTTCAATCCGACGCTGAAGTCTAAACACGACAGTGCCGCGCACTGGATGCTGTCGGCAAGAACAGACAGAAACAAGTACCTATTCTATCTTTGATCTCCAGTAACATTGTAAAAGCCTCGTAGTTAACAACTTTATGTAAGTAAAAAAACAAGCTTGTAGACAACCAAAACTTTAACGGTGCGTTTCCTACCTGAGGCTGGGATGAATATTCAAATATAATATACTGTCTTTTTATTTATACATTTTTATTTTTGTTTGTTTACGTTAGGGGCTTATCCGCGCCCCGTCAGCCAAATGATAACGACTTATTCCTTGTTATTATTACGTTAATATAATAAATTCATATTAACAGCATGTCAAGTATATTCTGCAAACCAAACAGAAAAATTCAAAAGAATTGTTGTATGACAATTGTAATAACTTGCCCGCGTTTGGGGTAAATTTTAACAACGAAAATAAATTCACCATGTACAGGATTCGAACACGAAACCATTAATCTTGCAATGCTAATAACTGAGCTACTACGGATGGGGTTGCTAAGTTAATTTTAAATAAAAACTTTCTTTTCGACAATATATAATAGGCATCACCCAACTCTATAATACGAGCACTTTCACCCCATCCCTAAACAATTCCATGAACCTTGTACTCTTTTTTTTTATGACATTGGAAGGCAAATAAGCAGACGGATTTCCTGATGTTAAGAAATTCACGCCGCCTAGAGACACCAAAGGTGGTAATGGTGCGTTGCCAACCTGGGCCGGGATGTTAGGCCTCGAGCAAAAGTAAATTTACCGGCTACCTTACCGTATATATAGTCAATGTGTTCAACGTTGGGGACGAAAGTTACAATTGTAATAGCCATAGCTACGAGTATAACTTTTTTCCTTTTCATACATTTTAATTCTCGGAACTTTAAATAAATGCTAAGATTTCTTTGGCGTCTGGATTCTGAAGAAGTTATCTCAGTAAGGTCAAGGGCCACAGCCTATCCGAGCCATAAGAGATAACGAGATTAAGAACATGCCTGAGATTCTTGTGTACTAATGTTTGCCCGCAGCTACACTCACGTGGTACCTATCGAAATCTTGGGTATTCGGGCGTTTGGATAAAAACATACATTTACTCACAAAATACTCACTACTGACGTCTGCCGATCTTAGAAGTGTCTGAACGAGACAAAAAGTGCACGACGTCAATGAATTCACTTTTTAAAAATAACTATAAACACCCAGACCCGGAAATGCAGACATCTATTTAGATGTTCATCACACAAATGTCTGCCCCGTCGGGAATCGAACCTGAGCCTCGCGGTGGTTCGGCTAAGTTAGGCGTGTACGCAAGCCACTTGACCAACGAGGCGGTCTAACATTAAATAAAGGTTAAGACGATTTGAAAATAAATTTAACGCTATCTATTTTGGAATAATGCGGTTGTTTTACTTTTTTCTCACAGATTTGTTTTAAGAATTATCTTCGTATAGGTCAGAAGGGTAAGGTTATCCCTGCCGTAGCTCAACGTAATAACATCTTTTACTTTTACGGGACTCTATGCCAAGAGTTTTTTTTTTGTAAATGGTATGTTAGTATTTTTTATAGAGTTATAATATTATAAAGTGATAATATTATCTGAAGAGTACTCTCCTGATAATCTATTATTTGACCGCCTTGTTGGCCAAGTGGTTAGCGTACGCGTCTAACTCCATCAGCCAGTCGCGAGGCTCGGGTTTGATGACGGACGGCGGCAGGCATTCGTGTGATGACTACAGATATATCCGCATCTGGGTTTTACTATTTTTTCTGGTATCCATATAAGTATTTCTATGTATTAGTATCGTTGACTTACAACCACAACTTTTACTTGGTACTTTGGAGTTAGACCAATTTGTGTGATATGTTTAGGGCTATTATTAATAAATTGAATCAATTTAAAAAGAAAGAACTCATAAGAAAAATGTTTTTTCCGCTTCACGTGGGAATTTTCTTGGATTCTAAAAAAATAAGTTTGTATCCAATTGCAATAATTAAATTATAGCCTACAATTATTATTTTGAAATCAGCGGGAGGAAGTTATTAAAAAACTACTAACGACAACATTACAACTATTTATAAAATATCTGCATTATAACATTATATTAAAATAGTTCCAATAGTAGTGCGCTATGTCTTTTTATTCAATTGGAGTTGTGACGACCCCGTCGCTAGCTGAAGGTTACTGGATTATATCACTAGTATACTGAGCATGCATTATTAGGTGCTAAGATCACTGTGCAAGATCCCTGGATCTTGCACACAGGCCTGCCTTAAGATAACAGCAGTATCAGCTTTGGTATCTGTAAGAAGCAGTTGTCTCGTACCATCAAGAAAGTCGTGTGCGTGTTTGCTGTTTTATCACAACAACAAATAACAAATAAAATATCAATGCGAAACTCAGCAGGTTTTGTGCAGCGATTAAAAATATTCCCCGTGTTGGTCCGGCCTCCTTTGCAGAATAGGCCATCTGCCTTCCTGTCAGGCAGCTCGTAAAAGGCGAGCATAGGCTTACCGTCACTAACACTGTGACATCAGACTAGGTGGTAGAGTTTCACAGCGACTCACCCGGATTGGTACCACCGGCTTACATATTCCTGCCGCCATAACGTCATGACGTGTTCCTGTTTGGAGGGTAAGGTAGCCGGTAAACTTACTTTTGTTCGAGGTCTAATATCCCGGCCTCAGGTTGGCAACGCACCATCAGCACCTTTGGTGTCTCTAGGCGGCGTGATTTTCTTACCATCAGGAAATCCGTCTGCTTGTTTGACTTCAATAAAAGAAAGTCAACACTTGTTGATGATGACGTTGTTTCACGCCAGAGGTCCTTTATCCCTGTGGAAATCTGATATCATTTGCTAACTAGCGACTACGATCGTATTTTACTTGCCCTAAGGTCGCGAGAAAATCTTAAGATGTTTTTAAAATAAAATAAAGCTATGTTCACACGTCTAAGGGCCCTGTTCCTATAACCTTAGTTTTATACTATAGCTATTTTAAGATAAGGCAAATTAGCAAGCGGTTTTCTTAATGGTTTTGCCTGTACCTTCGACACCCACAAACAACTAATGAGCTAGGTTTTTTAAATATTTAACTTTTTTATTACTACCATTGGAATTTAAATTCAAAATTTATTTAAGCTCGATTAACAATTTTAACAGCAGAATGTATCACAACATTTTTTTTTCTTGTTAAAGTTTGAAAATTTATAACATAAGTTTTAATTGTTTTCATACTGACTGTGATATCTACCTCAGATTTCATTTTAATTTTGATTTTGTATGAATGGAAATACTTTGGTATTTAATGTTATTATTTTATTGATCAATAAATAAATTATTATATTGATCAATAAAAGACTGAAATAGTACGACGATTGTGCCTACTACGTTAATATTTTTGTGATGGATATATAAAACAAAAAAACTTTAAAGCTTACCCTACTTTTGTGCATATATTTTGTTAAAACTGTTTTTATTTTATGACGTAATTAGCAAATATTATGTACAAAAAAATGTTACGATCAATAAAACTAATAACTTCAAAAATACTAAAAAATAACAGAACTTTGTCGCATCTGTTCTAACCCTAATTTTAATGTAAGGGCCAGGGTAATAAAATAAAACGATTAAAAGACGGGAAATTTCCTTTTCTAACTTGCAAAGACATTAATTTTTTACGATTAGAAACTTATCAGATGTTAAATTTGCTTATGTTTATGTTTAAACGCAGTTTATGTTTAAATGAATATTTATTTGTTTTTTGTTAATGGCGTTCTTATTACTTTTTATGGCAATTGAAAGTTTTGATGATTTCTTTTCTTACATAAGAAGAGTAAGATGTTCATGTATAATAATACATTTTTTAATCTGTCCTTAACTCATAAAGAAGAAGGGACCAAAGGTAGAGTAGATTTATTAAGTTAGAAAAATAAATAGATAAAAAAGTTAGGCACCTTCTAACTTTTTTTTTAATATTCTTATATTTAAATGTTCCGTGAATACTTTATTCGTAAACACTTAGTGCTTGACCTTATCAGGTATAATTCGTCACTATTAGTGACAAATATATACAATATTAAGTGTAATTCAAAAACCACTGGTCGAATCTTATCTTTCCAAAGAAGAACCATAAGAAACGGGTGCCTATTGGCCAAAACATACAATCGAATTGAGAACCTAGTTCAGTTGTTGGACTTGACTGCATGAGGTCCCGGGTTCGATTCTCGGTTCAGGCAACAAAAAAAGGGTTTTTCCAATTTTCTAATAAAAAAAATGTTGCTCGGGATTGGATTTGTGCCCGGTTGGCGATAAGCTTGCCACCTATCAGATTGAGGGACTTAGTGTCTTCAGCTAGTCGTGGGTGCCCTGGTTGTGTCTCTGCCTACCTCTTCGGGAATATGGGCGTGAAGATACTTTACTTTTCTTTACGTTACTTTTTTTAAAAAGAAAATGAAGTCAAAGGATTTTTGTATTATTGAATCATATTTTTCAGTGTTACCCTCTTAATATATTCTAGAAGGAATAGACTAGCGACGATAAACACTTGACATATAGGTTACATTCGCGAGTCACTTTCAAGTGGTTTAGAACCAATGTCAACGGTCAATTCCGTTCTAAGGTCTCAGACACAGCGAATTATTTTAAGTTTGACACTGTTATTTCATTATTTTAATTTTAGCACATACTTTTAACGTAGGACATAGTGACCCTAAACTATCTATATAGGTATTAATAAGTGAAGCAAAAACTTTGTACCCCTTTTTACGAAAATTGCGAGGACGGAGGAGTATTTAATTTGGCACACTTATAGTTTTTGTGTAGGAGAAGTGCAAAACGCTAATATTTCTTAATGATAAGTTTATAAAGTGCATTAATTCCAAAAATAAAACATTACACGTACTACCATGCATGTGAATCACACAAACAAATGTATTGATGATAACGATAAAAGATCACAGATGGCGCACAAACTATAATTATATAGTTTGGAAACAAAGTAGTTTGTCTTGAAAAACGAAGATGGCGTTCTTATGAACAAGATATTAAAATTTATTAAGGTAGAATTTCGACCAATGGGCGACCACTGGTTTAATTAGTGTCGTCAATTAGACGCGGTGGTCCATGGTAGAGTCTTGCAACAGTTCTTCCGGATAATTGCAATTGCTCTATTTCAGACAGTTCTGTAACATTAGTACTCGCTATAGTCGTTTTCCTATTTATTCCTATATATTATAATGCAGGATAGCAGATATACTAATCTTAGTTTGTCAATGCACTGTAACCATTTCTAGTATTTATAGGCGCCTTACATTTTTTGCTACCAATAAAATTGCATTTTGGCTTTCCATGATCTGAAAAAAATCTATTTCTTTTCAATTACATAATTCTTACCCTTTACATAAATAAAGAAGGTATATATTTTTAACTGAGTCATTATTGGTGGGGTTAGAGGTACTTTATTGGTCATCCGCGATGTACAGGTACGATTCCCGAGAGGGATTACTAAGTATTTATGCGATAAATATAAATTTCCCTACCAGGTTCAAGACGTCCGACAACCACAGAAATGTAAGCCCTACTACCAGTTTTAAAAACGTAGACGTCTTTTCCAGTTTGTGTCTAACGCCTGTTAGGGGTCTATATAACTAAATTTTCCAATAGATAAATAACGTAGCCCCAAGTCGAAGTACGATTTTTCAGGAAACAGTCTTTGGTGAGGGCTTTGTAGGATATCCAACACTACTATGTTATGCCTTCTTAAGCTGAAAATCCTGATCAACCACAGAAGTACATTCAAAGTTGGGAAAACCTGGCAGTTAGCAACACAATAGTCCTTACAAAAAACACAATATGAACGCAACTCTACCGGAAAACTTAATATTTAAAGTTCAAGGACCAGTTAGTGGCAATCTGACTTTCTTGTCAGCGCTACCTTTCTCCCGCCACAATAATGTCAAGATGGTGATGGGAGACTTCCTCTATGACCAGGGTCGATGATGCCACTGGATGACTTGGAGGTGGAAAATTACAGGCGTTATAGACAGAAACAGGTCGATTAAATAGGTTTTATTTAGCGTGTGGTTTTACATCAGTTGACATTTATGTATATTACTAGGCCGGTTTGGATAAAACGTGTTCAAGATTTTAAGTGTGACGCTTCCTGAAATAGATTTCTTTTCTTCATTCAATAAACACTCCATCAAAACAATTCAGAAGTTTTCCGATGATGCGTTAGAAGCATCTCAGCTACCTTCACCATTTTGAAAGTAAGGGGTAGACTAATGCCTACTTCATTTTATTGTAAGAGTTGGATAATCAATTTATACTAATATAATCTCCACAAAAATAAAACTATGAAAGTACTTATTTAAAATTAAAGTTTAACAAATCGCTGCTTATGCAGGTACCGCAGAAAATATTTATTATGACAAAAATGTTAATTTAAAAAATTTGAATAAACTATGTTGTCATAAAAAAAAAACTCAAATAATGACACCTTTATGGATAAACGTTGTTGTGTTGCTATTTCAAAAATATGTACAATTTTAACTGAAATTTTAATTTCTGATTTTCGCATTCCCAAACGGCTGCATGATAGTAGAAATTTAAGAATTTTGCAAATTATTTCATTACTCCCACTGCTAAGAGCTGAAAAAATATACCTAAAGCAGTTTTTTTACGAAGAAATATAACCTAGACGAATTTAAGGCAAGATTGAACAAGCTACTTCTAACTTAGTGCCATGTATTTGGCACATGCCAGTTACATTGTATTACCTACAAAAAAATATATGGAGCATACTAAACGTTTCTGGAACTGGCAACTTACAATAAACAGAAAAAAATGTAAAGGAATTTGAAAATCGAACTCTCTAAGGACATATTACTTTTTTATATTCGAAACTGACATTTTTTTTATTTGGTGACCGCCAAATTCATTTCATCGGATAATAAAATTGTGTGTCACTGTGATAATGAAATGAAATTGTTAAATTTTTTTCTTGATAATTTTTAACGTTATGACTGACAAAAATTAGCTGTCAGCAACTGATGGTTTGGAAGCTTTGAACTCGATGGATACCGCATGCTTTATGCCCGATTTCTATATTCAAGAGACAAACCGTTTTGATTACGGATGGTAGTATTTTGTACGATTGCCCCCTTATTGATTCGGGCTCCTTTGCAGAATAGATCATCAGCCATTTTGCCAGGCAGCTCGTAAAAGGCGAGCATAGGCTTACCGTCACTAACATCGTGACATCCAACTTGGTGGTAGACTTTCGCGGCGACTCATCAGGATTGGTACTACCTCCCTACCTATTGTTTAATGCTTGCCGTTGACGTGTTCCTGTTCGGAGGGTAAGGTAGCCGGTAAACTTACGTTTGCTCGAGGCCTGACATCCCAGCCTCAGGTTAGCAACACACCGTTACCACTTCTGGTGTCTCTAAGTGACGTCAATTTTTTACCATAAGAAAATCCGTCTGCTTGTTTGCTTACCATTATCCCAAAAAAACATGAGCAAAACACGGTTGTAGGCCATGCAGTTTCATGAGAAGACGATAAAAAATCTGTAAAAGCCGAATGTAGAAGTGACTATACTACATGAAGAGCATTGTAGTAATGAGTTCGTTTACACAATAGATGGGCGGAACCGGCCGCAGATAATACTATCATAGACTGGACTTCCGGTGTGCCGAAATGTAATAGAAATTTGAAATAGATAGTAGTGCTATCGGAAGTGACCCATTAATGCAATTCCCTCGTAAATCAATCCCTCTCACTCCTTCGCATTATGTGTTTTTACTGATATGCATAATTTGTGAAGTTAGGGTCGGTAGAATTAGGCCATGTAGATTCAGAAGCTTAGCTCTACTTTAAATTTGATATCTTTTTCATAGGGCAAATAATTGGTTGTCTTGGTAACATTTAACATGAAATGTTTTTGATGGGTTCTATTATATACTAGCGGCTCGTATGAAATGTACATATAAACCTTCCTTTTTAATCCCTTTGCCTATTTAAAAAACCGCATCAAAATCCGTTGCGTAGCTTTAAAGTTTTAAGCCTACAAAGGGACATAGGGAGAAAGAATGCGACTTTATTTTATACTATGTAGTGATAAGGATAAAGAATAGCAATTAATGTCAGGGGGCCTACCATAAGCCCTTAAAACAGGAATGTTTTAATACTACATCGACTTTTCGTACCATGACGTCCCTAAACAACCTTGTTCTAGGATAGTTTTACAACACTGTTAGATGACGGTTTTGTGACGTATCATTCATTCAATTCGTACCATAACGTCAATTCTGACAGCAAGCAGTATTGTTTTTGTCATAATTAGCGATCTTAAAAAAGTTAATATTCGATAGCGGATTTAATATTGTTTGACAAATTGCCATTAAAAATATCGAAAACAAAACATAAAATTGTTATTGTGATTTGATTTTCGTTGATAAATGTAGGATAAGACTATCAAACAATTAATTTCTGAAAACATTATGAACATTAATATCTGAAAATTGACAATAACAATTTAGTGCAGGCTAGTTTTCTGTATAGTTTTCTATATTCAAAAAACCTTAGACTATTTGTTTAAATTGTCATTTTCTTCCTACGAGTAGCTCAGATTAGTAGTAGTAGAACGTAATCTGGCAAAAAACGAACATTTTCATTTTAATTAAATTTGATAGATAGAAATGATTTTATTATTTAACAAATTATTTTATCACAATTTAGAAATCTTTTTTTATGGTTTCTATTTTCATGCACAATTATTTTTTAGCTCAAATTCAGAAATGAGTGATACACACAAAGAAATTGTTCTATCGTGTATTTTCTTATTGTTGTTATAGCGATAGCATCCATAACAAAGCTCAATAAGTGTGCCACCGCTTTATCTAAGACCTTAGTATGACTTAATATGACGACGAAAATGACTAACTAGAAAAATGCATATCGAATAAAAACAAATTAATAGATTCTAATAACTAAGAGAATCTAATAACTAAGAGACGTGTCTAAGTAAGTTTTACACTTGTAACTTGTTAATTATATTGTGAAAAACAATTGGAAGCCATATTTATAAAAAAGAAGAAGAATAATAAAAAAAGAATGTAGCAGGTAATAGACAAAATTTACAAAAATCATTTGTTCATTGCGGTAATAAAACAATACTGATTTAAAAGCTCATGGTACGAACTAAAGTAATGATATTTTATGACAGAAGTAAAACTTTCCTTTTACAAGACTGTTTTGTTAAGGCTTATTTTAGGGCCCCTGTTGTTAAAAGAAAAAAGAAAGAAAATATATTTATTTGCGGAATATGCGTGTTGAAGTTGTAACAAAATTATTTAAGCTTTCCAACATATTCTACCACATTGTGGTGTGAAAATAATTTAATATTATTATAAGTGACTAACTATCACTAAATCATGGTTGCCGGGGAGTTTGTTTCGCCGTTTCTTCTCCCGACTGGCTAGGTTTGGAAACGGTGGTAGTGTACGGTAGATAGGACTAAAAATTAATCTTCCTTTAAATTTAATTACAATAAATTATGCAACTTATGTTTATAAATAAATAAAATGTTTATTAAAAATGTAAATAAGTGCTGCGATTTAAATGTACATTTTATATATTAAATACGTAACTTCTTAAATTTAATTCAATATTTGCACACCACAATGTGGTAGAATATGTTGTATTCTTAAATATCTTATTAACAACTTTTTAACACACATATTCCGCAAATACATAATTTTCATTTCATTTCATTTCATTTATATACACAATGTTTTAATATTCATAGGAACAAATAGTTTTATTCTTATTACAATTTGAGTTATAACTTACAAATAATTTTAAAATGATAATAAATTTAGCCCTGTCTACCGTAAACTATAGATGAAACAGACTTCCGTAAAGATGTAACAGATGATGATATAATGTAAAAACAAATACCTATCTTCCCAAAATGAATTTTTTGTTTTGTACTAAACGCTACATTTCCCAGCTGATGTTTACAGCTCATCATCGTCGCGTTCCGGTTAGAGGGTATGGTCGTTAATAACACCTAAGAGGTTTGATAGAGTCTCTAGGTTGGCAACGCCGTTAACATAATAATTATGTGGTCGTCCCTTAATCGAGTGATGGTTATAGCCCTTTTCAACCCCGGAGTTTACCACGGTTATATCGTGCGGTTAAATATTATTTACGTCTGCCGCACCCGAAATCAAGTGTAGCTAATTTTAAAAGTAACAATGAAAAAAATTTAAAATTAATTTTTAAACAGTAAGCGCCACTTGCACGTTTTGGGTTAAATTTAATTACGGGTCAATCTGTCAAATACGTATTGGTTTAGCCCTAAGTAAGAAGCTAACTCTAAGCTAAATGCTTAACTCAGGAACGTGCAACTGTTCCTAATCGTACTAGAATATTCGAACCACGAAACAACAGGACTTTGATCAATAAAATAAAGGATAGTTGTGGATTAGAGATCGTTTCCGGTGAAAATTAAATATAGGTGGTAGGTGTTTTATCTATTTTAGAAAACTTCGTGATTTGCATTCATGTTTTATGTCTAACCTCCTGTTCGAGCACACCTCTTCGCCCGTTCGAGATGCACGTGATTAACGGACTACTTCTATAAGTAATAAGTCTGTACTACTATTTAAATTATGCGCTTCGGCTTTACACTTTCTACTCTTTTTACACTTAATACTTTTATTTTTAAATTGGCTTACCTAATCTAAATTTAAGCGGAGTAATTAATTTTAAAATAACAACTCTATATAGATATCTTTAAAATACATTCGGATTTTCGAAGCTCGACGAACATAGCCGAAGCGCATAATTTATTAGTACTTCTATACGTATGCTTGTTTGCCTCTTTTAATAGAAAAAAATGTGTTGATTATTATATATACTTTTTATGCAAATCAACATTCCAAATCATGACACGCGCAATGTCCGAAATTGGTTAAAAAACATTGAAGTTTTTGCGATTGCTTTTGTGCAGTTGGTCATTGGAAACTGACTCATTGTGATATGTTTGATGTCATACATTTGCGAAAACTAGAAACCGGTTGGGCACGTGACAAGCGTCCAACGTGTGGTCAATCTGTACGAGGAATGTTGTGACAGCCGACAGGTACACAGTAAACGATAGCCAACTAAAAGACCTTCGATTTCGCCTAAGGTGGGACCCGAGAGCTGGCGGTCGTTTTGTAGTAATCGCTGAGCAGGGTAAATAGTCGAATTACTTTAACTAGTGGTCGCCTGTTAGTCGAAATTTGACCATAATAAATTTTAATATCTTGTTGATAAGAACGCCATCTTCATTTCTCAAGACAACTACTTTGTTTCTAAACTGTTTGTTGCGCCATCTGTGATCTTTTATCGTTATCATCAACATATTTGTTTGTGTGTGTCAAATGCATGGTAGTATGGGTAATGTTTTATTTATTGATTTAATGTATTTTATAAGCATTATTATTGAAAAACATCTCCTACGCATAAACAATAAGTGTGCCAAATTTTATGCTCCTGCGTCCGCGCAATTTTCGTAAAAAGGGGTTCAAAGTTTTGGCATCACGTATTAATAGTTAGATTTATTTCAAAAACATTGAACTTTCAATAATTATAGTAGTTTTATAGACTTCAAAGTATAAGTCGCTTTCCGGTGTCTGTCCTTATGTATGCTTAGATCTTTAAAACTATGACAATATGTACTAGGTATAACACATAGCAATGAAGCGCAAAACTGGTAATTCAACGTCCTTGTTTTTTTATGTTTTCTGTAAGAATAGTCAACTTAGTATCTGTCAATGTCAGGTGGGACGAAGTTTGTAGGATCGTCTAGTAATAAATGTTCTTGGTACGAATAGACATAGCCCCAAAATAACCATGTTATTTGGTTATGATATGTTTGCAGTACAAGGGCTTAATATATAATATACTATACAGAAATTTTAGAAGACAGTAATTTATGTTCATCATATAAATATTTTATGTTATCGGGGTACGAATCTGATGATCGGTGGCGTTTAATATGTGCCGTTACACCCAGAACATAATCTCAACCTTGAGTTTGGGTGTGCTTTAGGTCTAAAAAGTCAAGACGGCAAAAGTGTCGAACAACTTTTCAACGTTTGTGGGACAGCAACATTTTTAAATCAAAATTTTATTATTTGGACATAATATACAAACCAATGTTTACAGCCGTCTAGAACCTCTATTAGTGACAAACAACCCATACTCAACTTTTATGAGCAACTCGGTAAAGAAATCGTTGGCCTATATTCATCTCTGAAATCAGATTGCAACACGGACAACATTACAGCTGTTATCCGATTTAAAAAGTAAGTAAGTATCTTTATGCCCATATCCCCGAATAGGTAGGCAGAGTCACAACCAGAGCACCCAAGACTAGCCGAAGACAATAAGTCCCACAATGTGGTAGGTGGCAAGCCTATCGCCAACTCGGCACATATCCAATCCCGAGCAACTTTTTTTGTTATTGGAGAATTGGAAAACCCACATTGTCTTTCTGTTGTCGACCCGGGGACCTCATAAAGTCAAGTCCAACAACTGATACGTTAGACTACAAAGGCGACAAATTATCCGACTTAAACTTCATGTAGATACATTGTCCACCATATTTTTTCAGTGAAAGTACATAGGAAGGATAAAACTCGTTTCAACAAATCGTAAAGAAGACCGACTGAAAGACTACTTATACCTATATTTGCACAGTCCTCGAAACAAGGCGGTTATATTGTTTACTAGAAACTGTGCGTCATTTTCAACTTGAGAAAATGGCAACCAGTTCTCTTTGAAAGGAAAATCTTTGGAGTGTGACCTAACATATTGTTTAAGAGTTACGTCGTACTCTTAGTGCAGTGGTTTCCAATCTTTAAACGTGAAAATCCTGAAAACAACTGTAATAATATACTGTGTTATCGCTTCTGTGTCCTTGTGGTTCAGGTGTTGGACTGGACAGTATGAGGTCCCGGTTTCGAATCCCGGGTTTGGGAACAAAAAAAAGGGTTTCCAATTCTCTAATTAAAAAATGTTGCCCGCTTAGGTTTATAGGCTTGCCATTTATAACATTGTGGGTCTTAGTGTTTTCCGCTAGTCGTGGGTGCCCTGGTAGTGAGTCTGCCTACCTCTTCGGGTATGTGGGCTTGAGGATACTTTTTTTAATATACTTTAAAAATGAAAAAAAAAATGAAATTGCAAATGTTTTATTTGAAACTAAAAGAATTATACAATTATAACATATTATAGCAACGACAAAAAAGCAATGGGACATAACTGTTGACGGAATGGAAAAGACAGGAATTAAAAACTTTTACAACGTATATGATTTCAAACGTCGATAGATAATACGATTAGAACATTCGTCACCGAGAGAAGAAAGGGTGCAGGTTTTAATCCTGTCTGAGCTAGCACTCTTTTTTGGGGTTCCGTAGCCAAAGGCCAAAAAAGGAACTCTTGTAGATTCGTCATGTCTGTCTGTCCGTCCGTATGTCACAGCTACGTTTTTCCGAAACTGTAAGAGCTATACTGTTGAAACTTGGTAAGTAGACGTATTCTATGAACCGCATTAATATTTGCACAGAAAAATAACAATTAATTTTGAGGGTTCCCCATACTTTTAGCTAAAACTCAATTTTTTTGTTAAATCCATAAGTGTGGGGTCTCTATCGAGGTGAGGAGGGGGGATGATATTTAGGTTTTTACCACATTTTTTTAAATGAATAGTTTGCGTGAGAGACACTACTAAAGTGGTAAAATGTGTGTCCCCTGTAACTTCTAAAATATGAGAACAATAAATCGCCTCTGTGGTCTAGCGGTTCATTTATTGGACTGGATTGCATGAGGTCCCGGGTTCGAATCTCGGGTTGGGCAACAAAAAGCAAATTGGGTTTTTTAATTTTCTAAAAAAAAGACGTTGTTTGGGATTGGAAATGTGCCCTGTTGTCGATAGGCTTGCCACCTGTCATATTGTGGGATTTAGTGTCTTCGGCTACCCGTAACCAGTTTTTTTTAATTGGTACTGTTTTCATAGTGTTAATACTTAAAATAGTTGTACTTTACTGTTAAGAAAGGGCTCCGTGTAACCTAGTTTAGAATCGCGCAATATGCAGAAGTGACGTAAACTGCAACGACTGTTTATTATTGGTTAACGATTGTTTATTATATGTTGTATTATGTTGATGATTGATGCTACGGAGCCCTTCATGGGCAAGCCGACTCGCACTTGACCGCCTTTGTTATACAAATAGATTTAGATAAGCAAGTAAAATACAGTATCTATATTTTAATACGTGATGCCAAAACTTTGGACGCCTTTTTACGAAAATTGCAAGGACGCAGGAGCATACAATTTGGCTCCCTTATAGTTTATGTGTAGGAGAACGCTAATATGTTTTAATAAAAATGCTTATAAAGTAGATTAAATCAATAAATAAAACATTACCCACACTACCATGCATTTGACACACACAAACAAACACATTGATGATAACGATAAAAGAGCACAGATGGCGCACTAAAAAGTTGGGAAACAAAGTAGTTGGTCTGGAGAAATGAAGACGGCGTTCTTATCAACAAGATGTTAAAGTTTATTATGGTCGAATTTCGACCAACGGGCGACCACTAGTTAAAAGTTAAGCTCTAAAATAATGATGACATGTTAAGATTGACGTACTTTGTACTGCCCCTTGTAGCGACAAACATGATAATTGTTTATTTTAGCTAAAATTTACTTATTTGCAGTCAACTTATACATAATTAGATCTTGTTGGGTTTTTCCCTAACGAGGCTTATAGTAGGAAATTTGTTTTTCTTCTAGTTATGGTTATGTTTTAAAACAGTTGGGGTCAAAGCTATGTAGGTAATGTATATCCTTCCGTTCGTTACAAGTTTATTACTTAAATATAGTTTTTTTTGTAATACAATAAATATATTTTTTTCATTTGATGTAGTTATATTGATAATGGAAGTGATATATAGATAGATACACATTTAATTGGCATTTAAGTAGCAATTTAGGTTTTGCGGCAACAGAACAATCGTGATTATACTCAGGTCCTGGTAATGAAACTGAAAGAAGGTACTGGTTCTCTGGTTTTATCATGCGCAAAGACGTTCCATTGTATAAAAACTGTTAAGGTACAACCAATTAAAAGTCATTTTATGGAATTATCAACGCCTCCTAAAGTTTGTTTTAATGTTAATATTAACTGACTGTGGCAAAAAGCAGTTACTATTTATACCTCGTAATGTTAAAACACTTCAAGTATTCGATTACGCTGAAACTGTTCATCTAGCTGCAAGCAAGGTTTATCTTTTCATCCCTATGTCTTTGGCACGGTTTGCAGACTGGAGCTGCTCCCCAAACAGCTTGACGGATTAAAAATATGAGACATTTGGATTTGTCTTAGTTGTGTTTTACATAGATTGTGTTGTTTTTAAATGTAACGGGCGCTATTTTGGCTTCACAAACACATAGACAAATCTTCGACAACAAATACACACGAGAGTATGAAAGCAAACTATGACAAACTTCATTTAAAATTGGCCCAACATATGGCCACCAAAACCAAATATAGAAAAAATAGATAAAACCAATAAAAGAGGACTATGAACTAAAAAGTAGCAAGAAGTGTGTTAACTAATGTAATGTAAACTTTAATATAGTAAAGCAGCATAAAAAATGTAAAAATGCTGAATATAAAAATCAGCACAGATATTAGTATTGAAAAACAATTTGTTTACATAAACAGATTTTTCTCGTTATTAAAATGTGTTAAATTTGTACAGAAATATCAGGTATCGAGTTAAATTTAGAATGTAGAAATTTGTCACATAACATACATTTTTTTGAATGACTATTTTGTTGCTAATCTCGCGATTTTATGCAACTTCACCGAGCTTTGTGGACCGAGCACAGTGCTCAGCCCGAGACATCATTATTTAAATGCATGGGGCTGTTACTTACAACGCCAGCACCAAGGGCTGTCTCCCGGGAGACCGTACCTCGACTTGGTGCCTCGTTCTGGTTACTGGGTGGGTTGGAGGGAGAAATATTGGCGGCTATAACATATTAAAATTGGAAGACATATGAAAACAAGATAAATTAAATACGCAGTACAAGTAACTTTAAATAGAAAAGTGAAAAAACGTAAATAAAAAAAATACGCAAACAGAGACCACCCATGACAAAAGAGTCTGGTTCTTTACCAAAATAAAACTTATAATAAAACTGTAGAAGAGTGAATGCTTTTCATAGATGTATGTACAGTATTCACTCTTCTATCTATCTTATTGTATCTCTATCTCGTCCTATCTTTTTTATCTATTGCCTACCGTACGCTCTTCTACAAATAAATTACTTATTTTTTGTCAATACAATTATAATTTACGTCACAAAGGCGTTGAATAAAAAAAGTTTATAACCTCTTTTTAATCAACTTATAATGAAAATAAATTTCTTACATTTCATTTTAAATCTGAAACAAGACTAAGATGAACATTAAAGCACTAAAGTTGTAATGGCAGTAACAGGGATTATGGTGGTACCAATATGCAAATCACTGTAAAACTACCTACCACTACCACTGTAAACACCTAGCTACAGCCACACAAACTCACGGGTCTCTGTCGTGTCTTACGAGCTGAATGGTAAGATCATTTTAGCTGTTGTAAAGATACGAGAATTCAACTTTGCTCTATTTCAATTATTTGTCGAATCAACTTGCCTGCAACTTGAAACCATTTTGATTTATTGAGTCTCCCTGAAATAGAACAATAATTATTCTCTTCTCATTAAGTCCATTGAAATTTAACAAATGATAATAACAAATTCATTACTAAAAGGTCTTAACGAAATTTTCATAGACATTGTAATAAAACTGCTAAATCATTTGGAATAGAAATTAGTTTCCTATGAATATGAATCATCACATTATATATGAAAATCAATGTGCATTCTTCCGTATGTCCAAAGGTCATAGTGCAATGGAATTTAAACTTTGTATCGACGGATTTAAATTGATTTTGGATTTAAGTAAAGCTTTCGATTAGGTCACAAATAAAACGGCAAAACGATTGGGGTCATACGAGTAATATGATCGACGCTCGTTATTTCCTATTCGTAATGGTTATATAATTTTGTATAATGCTGTGATGAACTTGTTTTAAATATATCATTTGATACTTAACTCCATTCTTAGGCCATTTGACTTCAATTTTTATATGAGATTGAAATTTCACAAGAAATTAAGAAGCGATAACAAAATTTTATCTTACATTTGCAGACGGATTTCCTGATGGTAAGAAATTCACCCCACCTAGAGACACCAAAGATGGTAATGGTGCGTTGCCTACCTGAGGCCGGGATGTTAGGCCTTGAGCAACAGTAAGTTTACCGGCTACCGTGCCCTTTAAACCGGAACACGTCATGACGTTATGGCGGCAGGAAAAAGTAGGAAAAGGCTGTGAGTCGCTGTGAAACTCTACCACCTAGTCAGAAGTCACAGTGTTAGTGACGGTAAGCATATGCTCACCTTTTAGGAGCTGCCTGGCAGGAAGGCTGATAATCTATTCTGCAAAGGAGCCCGGATCAACACGGGGAAAAATGAATTCCATGTCAAAGGTATGACAATACTTAACATTGAAAAGAATTATTTATCTTTGTTGTAATTATCAGTTTATGGGCATATTTGCATTGTTTCCTTGTAGGATAACTGAATTATTTAATTAGTGCTGAGTATTCCGGTAGTATAATCTGGATAGGTCCGTCTTGACAATTCTTTTTGTCAATCAAATCAAAATCAAAAAATCAAAATCACGAATATGCGACAAGAAAAGATGGTATGGTATGTTTATAATAGACTCCAAAAAAGACGAGGTCATCAGTTGCATGTTTTTTTGTATGTTTACTCGGCCAACAACAAACTAATTTTCAAGGTTTCCTTACGGTCGGTAAGTTATGATTACGAGACGAACAAGTGGTTTTTAATCATAACCTATAATAATAACAATAAAAATAGATATCCGTGGACAAGTAACACAAATTGAATCTAACCCCAAAGTAAGCAAATTATATGCTTGTGTTATGGGTGTTAGTCATTGATTCTAATACATAGAAATACTTAAATAGATACCAGAATACATTTAATAAACACCCAGACCCGGAAATGCAGACATTTAAACGTTCATCACACACATGCCTGCCCCCGTTGGGAATCAAATTTATTTATTTTTCATGTCGACAAGATAGGATGTCATCGAAGTATCACCTCACATGGGAGAATTATCGAGTCGCGACGTAGTAACGAAACTGAAGTTGGTTTTAGTCAATTTTACTGATAGAAGCCTTTACCGTTTTCCCTCTGTGGAGAATAGACCTTCTGCCGTCCTGCCAAGTAGCTCACAATAGGCGAGCAATGGCGAAACGGCGCTTTATCAAAATAACCACTGGTAGTAGAGTGTCAGCAGTAACTTTTTTGGGTCGGGATCCATTGCGTTATACATTCATGCCGCCATAAAGACAATGTCATGTTCCGGTTTAAAGGGTTAGAGTAGGGGGTGGATTTGCACAATTGGTCTAGCACCCCAGTCACAGGACAGTGATGCATCTACAACAGCTATGGTGTTTATAGTCTGTGGTTATCTCTTAGCATCAGGGGCTCAGTTGCCAACTCAATATGTAAATGTGTACCTACATCAAATATCTGTCAAATGACGTCATTTGTGTTTGCTATCTCTATTGTATTTCTTTTGGCCACTGGAGATAGCAAATACAAAACACGTCATTTGACAGCTATTTGATGTACACTTTTCCATTTTGAGTTAGCAACTGAGATCAGGGGAGTTTCTTCGCTATCTTTTATTATGAAAATACATACGCTAAATATTAAATTGAACTTATAAGTAAATAAATAAATGTCCTTGGATAAATTACAAAAATTGAATCCAACCCCTAAGTAAGCAAATTATATGCTTGTGTTCTGTGTGTTTTAGTCAACGATACAAATACATATTTGTACAATTACCTACTTAAATAGATACCAGAATAAATCAAAATGTTAAACCCATCTATTTTTCTTTCCAATAAAACTTTATTGTTGACTGGTAGTGAACGCCATGTAGCATAAGTCTACCTTTTTTTTATGATTTTGGAAGGCAAACAAGCAGACGAATTTCCTGATGGTAAGAAATTCACGCCGCCTTGACACGAAAGGTGGTAATGGTGCGTTGCCAATCTGAGGCCGAGATATTAGACCTGGAGCAAAAGTAAGTTTACCGGCTACATTACCCTCCGAACCGGAACACGTCAACGGCAAGCATTGGACGTTATGGTGGTAGGAATAGGCAAGGCAGTGGTACCAATCCTGGCGAGTTACTGCGAAACTCCACCACCCAATAGAATGTCACGATGTTAGTGACGGTTAGACTATGCTCACTATTCTACAAAGGAGCCCGGACCAACACGGGGAACTTCGTACACTACTGCCCATAATTTTTGCAATCTAAATGTGTATGTTTATAAAAATGAATCTTCTTTCATCGTGGTCATCGCATCACTCCTGAACGGATGGACCAATTTCGTCAATTATTTTTTGTCTTTTTTGTAGTGTTAGTTACAGTTAGGAAAATGTTCTTATGAAGAGAAAAACCGGAAAAACTGCAGGGAACAATACTTTACTGTTTTGCCATAGAATCTGTTAGTAGCTGTTAATATCAAGTAATATAAAGTTCGCCGGCTAGGCTAGTTAATAAAATAATCAGTTTTACTCGAGTTGATAACAGGTTTCTAATGTGTCATACAACCAAAGTGGTACAGCATATAGATGTAGTGGAATAAAGCTATTCATCTCTGAGATCGTGAAATAATTTTTCACATGTGCAAAAGGAATACGTATTAAAAATTGATTGAACAGACTAACTTGAAATACTCCAATTTAACTTCGTAAAGTAAGCTCCATCTTCTGTTTAGATCAAAAGGTATTCGACAGTTTAAGCGCTTAACAAACACAGCCACACAATACATTTTTAAATTTGCGTATACTTCTTTAACCAAGTCCAGAAGAGATTAAAATTATTAAATTACGATATGTACATACACAAAAATAAATTTAAAAATTAAGAATTAGAACAACGACGAGGAAACTAGGAAAAACAATTCTAAATAAATAAGCTAAATGAAGTTTACAGTTAGTGTAGAAAACTACGCTGGGATGTCTAACACTGGGCGACCACAAGTAGATATTAAAACACTGTCCTTCAAACTTTGATAAAGTTAAAAAGAAATTCTAAGAACGTACAAAGCAGATAAACTCATTGTTCGGTTACAAAGTGACTCAGGGAGATTTAAATTTTTATTTAAACAACCCCAAGCGACTCTAAACAAAGTAATTATGTGACAATAAAGTTAATGGATGTTTGCGATGGTCGTGTTCGTTTTCGTTTGTTTTGTGGACTTAGTGCTTATGTGAATCCTTCAAATTGATAGTTGATTTAACTCTTTTTTTATGATATTAGAAGGCAAACAAACAAACGGATTTCCTAATGGTTAGAAATTCACGCCGTCTAGAGACACCAAACGTGGTAATGTTGCGTTGCCAACCTGAGGCCGGGATGTTAAGCATCGATCAAAAGTAAGTTTAACGGCTACCTTACCCTCCAAACCGGAACACGTCATGACGGCAGGTTGTAGGTTATGGCGGCAGGAATAGGTAAGGCGGTGGTACCATCCGGGTGAGTCGCTGCGAAACTCTACCACCTTGTTAGTTTTGAGTTTAAAGCAAACAGTTATTAGGTAGTTGTTATTTGCACTGAATACCCAAAAATCGCGGTTCAAGACGATGATGAGGACAACATCTATCTCCTTATAATATTTCAATTAATTACAAGAATTTATTCCGCGTTGAGTTCACAGTGATAGGTAAATAGGTGCTGAGGGCCGAGCAGACTATCGCTTTACTTGTTTTTGGTGTCTACCTGACCTATATTGTACTATGTTTTTATTTTGAAATCCCGTTTCCCCGTGTTGGTCAGGACTCCTTTGCAGAATAGACCAGCTGCCTTTCTGCCAGGCAGCTCGTAAAAGGCGAGCATAGGCTTACCATCACTAACAGGAGGTAGAGTTTCGCAGCGACTTAGATTGGTACCACCGCCTTACCTATTCATGCCGCCATAACTCATGATGTGTTCTAGTTCATAGGGTAAGGTAGCCGGTAAACTTACTTTTGCTCGAGGCCTAACATCCCGACCTCAAGTTTGGCAACGCGCCATTACCACTTTTGGTATCTGTAGGCGGCGTGAATTTCTTACCATCAGGAAGTCCGTCTACTTGTTTACCTTCCTATAACATGAAAAAAAAATTTGGGTCAGTTTTTATACGATTTTCCATCAAATGTTTACCTAGTTGAAATCAGTTTCCAGGTTTAGACTAGCAACGACCCGTTATAAGGAAAATGGAATATATTATAACGTATACAACAAACGAGCGGTCCATATCATAAAAGATTTTGTTGAGTTCAACGTCATGATTTCGCAGAAAACACTTGTACGTTTGATTACTATTTATATCTCTACAGCCAATGGCAATGAAGTAATCGTAGCTCTGACGGGTTTCCCAAAAACTTTAAAACAAACATGTGTGTGACAGCTCACTGATCCTACGTGATCAGTGAGCTGTCCCTATATTTCGGGATTCTGGGAATAACAACATAGCAGAGTACATACCGCCTCGTTGGTCGAGTGGCTAGCGTACTCGCCTAACTGCATCGACGAATCGCGAGGCTTGGGTTCGATTCCCAACGGGGGCAGGCATTTGTGTGATGAACATTTAGATGTCTGCATTTCCGGGTCTGGGTGTTTATTAAATTTATTCTGGTATTTATTTAAGTATTTCTATGTAATGTATCGTTGACTAACACCCATAACACAAGCATATAATTTGCTTACTTTGGGGTTAGATTCAATTTGTGTAATTTGTCCAGGGATATTTATTTATTATTATTATTATATTCTTCGGGATAAACGACAACGATCAACGGTGTTGATACCATAGAGACTATAGTAAGGGAATATGTAAATCCTTGGTATTAAATTTAACCTGTTTCTATATTTTACAGATAGCAAGGTAGAGTGTTATCTTCGGGGGCTTACTAATGTTATTAAATTGTTTTTATAGAGTGTTCGTTCTATGCTTATTTAAATAAAATAAGCCTGCCAGCCTACCTACTTAGATTAGTAAAAGTAAAGTATATTCACACCTATATCCCCGAAGGGGTAGGCAGAGGCACAACCGCATTAGCCGAAGACACTAATGCCCGATTTCACCAAGAGCCCCTATGTTTAGGGGACCTTTTAACGTGTTTTAGGGGACTGTTTTATATGGAAACAGTCCCATAAGTAACGTTAAAAGGTCCCCTAAATTATAGGGGCTCTTGGTGAAATCGGGCATAAGTCCCACAATTTTATTGCCACCTGCTAGCCTATCGCTAATCGGGCATATATCCAATCCCGAGCAACATTTTTTATTAGAAAATTTGAAGTACTGCATTTTCTTTTCGTTGCCTGACCCGGGATTTGAACTTGGGACCCCATGAAGTAAAGTCCAACACTTGGACCGCTAGACTACAGGGGAGACCTACGTTGGTCACCATCATGTCAAGATTTTTAGGGCTTATTGCAACAGTCGCTCATGTATCGGCTCAGGGGGCGGGAGCTGGCAACATTTCATATTGTTATATTAACTAGCTGTTGCCAAAAACTTTTTTCACTCGGAAAGTAACTTATCGTGGTTTGTAAAGGAAACGAAAAAAATAAAAAGTAAAAGATCATTTATCAAAAGATTTATCCTTATCATTTATGTTGTTACTGCAACACAATATTTCTTAAAAATCCGTCAAGTAGTTACGTAAATGTCGACCAACTTGAAAAAAAGCAGAGCAAACAAACCACAAAAATTGTCCTTTTTTTTATGATACTCGTATTGGAAGGCAAACAAGCA
>NJDD01000518.1:0-19923 GCA_002245505.1 Calephelis nemesis
AAATATTCAAATTTTAAAAATTAAGCCCTGTGGAACACCAAACGGAATGTTAATAAAATTGTAACTACAGCCTGCTACCTTTGATGTAAGATTGCAGAAGATCACCCTGTATACCATGTATGCTAAGCTTTTTTATCAATATGGTGTAAGTTTAGACGGTCAAAAGCTTTTCCAAAGTCTATATAAATCACGTTAACTTGATAGACCCCATCTCGTCCCAGCCGATCCTATCCCCATAGACTCTTACACTTTTGCTGTAAATAAAGATAAATTTGTTTTGGTGAATCGACCTTTTATATAACCATATTGTTCATTGATATTTAATTGACACAGGATTTGGGTAAATTACATTATAAATAAGTTTTTCAAAACACTTACTAAAACCGTTGAGGATTTTTTTAACTGCGGATTGCTCAAATTCGATTGAAGTCGATATATGAAAAAGTGTGAAATCTGAGGTTCTTAAAATATGGATTCATTAACATATCTTCAAAATATGAGGTAAAGCGCAGAGAAACCTCTTTGTTGTGTTTGCTTTTAGCAAAGGTCCACACATGCTTGGGGTAGGTATGTTTTATTAAATTTTGTACTTTGCTACTAAAAGTTAGGTAACACTACTTACTTATCTGTTGCTGCCTCGCTCTAACAATAGGATTACGATATCGCTTCGATTTGGTATGAACTTCAATTTTTTCTATACCTACATTTATAAGTGATTTGCTATATTAAAGAGGATACTTATGTATCACATCATGACGCTCTCGAACTGGGACGTGTCTATCGATAATGCTTTTCAAAATGTTATAATATAGACAAACTGGATCCTCCACTGTAGAGCATTCTTCCAGGTAAGCTCAATCTATTTATAACATTAACGTGTTGAACATCTTTAGAATCTAAAGGTATGCTGCAGATTGATACATTAAGACAAAAATTTGAAAAAATTGGATGGAGCGTATGACCGTATAACCACTATTGTTTGAGAAATCGTTATACTGAAGTAAATCATGGAAATTGCAACATTTAATTAAATTAGTGGCAGCGTTTTGTATTTCGATGCTTCTCCTTTTTATGACAGTAATGCCCGATTTCACCAAGAGCCCCTATACTTTAGGGGACCTTTTAACGTTACTTATGGGACTGTTTCCATATAAAACAGTCCCCTAAACTACGTTAAAAGTCCCCTAAAATATAGGGGCTCTTGGTGAAATCGGGCATAAGTCAGCCAAAGTCAAATTGTAAACAAGAAAGATTAACATCACCACAGATAACAAAATATTTATCAGGAGATACACTTATGACCTCGTTAACCCAATTTATTAAATTATTTATTCGTTTAGGTAGGATGTTATCGAGTGATAGATACAGTAAAGCAATGTTAAGATTTGCGTACGGGGAGCTAAAAGGCTCTCGACATTAACGTCACGCTTTCAATCAGGACGCGCACGAGCACATAGATGCCAGGCATTTAAAAGATCATAAAGACAGATTACAAAAAAACACAGAAAATAGTCCTGGAAGGACCACCGAGTTTGATAATCTCAGCTGTAACCACATTTATTCCTAGATTTTTTTCTTCTAATCGCCCTGTTCAAATTCTTCCACAATAAGCCAGTGTCCTGGATATATTTTATTATTATTTTATTTTATTTATTCATACAAATCTACATAAGATTCTGTGTTTGCAAGAATGTATCTACTCTTATTAAACTTAAGGGAAATGATAGTAATTGCGTAATAAAGTACATCGCCTAAAATGAGTATGGAAATGGTACAACCCGGGACGGTGGTTCTGACAATTCTCACACATTCTGTTTTAAAAGCGTATTTTATCCTTTTTCGATTTTACCAACACGTGTCAATTTGCGGATAACAATTTTAAACATGACAATTTATGCTAAAATTATAAACGGGTAAGTGGTACGTATACATGTAGTTTCAGATAGCACAACGAAACGGCAGAAACGCTTTTAATATATTCGAACGTAGGAATAAATAAGAACTTACAGGAGCTTATGAGTTTCAGTATTTATGGTTGGGTTTCTGGAGATAAACTAAATATCTTCCAATACACGGACAAAGCTACACTATGTACAAACTAAAGTTGCTTAAAGTCTGCATATCTTTTCTATGAAGCCTATATCGCAACACTATAACAGTTGACCGATATTTTTTTTCATGCTTATTTATTTAAAAATCGCGAATGATTGCCTATTTATTTAACGTTAATTTGAAAGGTAAGTACAAACAACAACAAGTACATTAAATTCATCGACATTCTGGATATGTTAAGAAAAAAACAGTAAATTATATAAAGTATTGGGTAAAATATCAAGACAGTTTAACTTCAAATTTCAATTGTCGCGTATCTAAATATTACATCAGTTGAGGTGTTATCAATCGCAACTTCAATATCTGGAAAGGCACATAGAGCTACTAGCTTATCATTAGTTGTTCCTTCTATTTGATCAACTATTTCCACTAGTGCGGTTTCTGTTGACTTTGTTCTTTGACAGAACTTCTTTTGACTTTATTCTTTGAAATGTACTGTTCTCAAGTTTGATGACGGATCAAATTTCAATAGTTTTTAATAAGGAAAAGGTGAGGCTGATGGGTCGGTATGATTTCGGTAGTGTTTTCCTCTATCTCCCGATTTAAGAATAAATGTAACCCAGGCCATGGTCCACCTTACTTGTCCCCAGGCAAACCTAGCTGTAAAGATTTGAAACTACAAACCGTTTCGAAGTAAAAGCGGAAATATGCCATTCTCAACGCCCCCTTGATTTAAAAGGTTTTAAATTTTTAAAAGCCAACCTTAGATGGAGGAGTTGGAATATAGATGTGGCTATACTCCAATCTCCTGCAATAAGCAGCAATGGCTTAGAAGTTTTAACGCCTTTTAAGTGGGGAGGCTACTTTTATTTGCTATTCTTTACGAGTTCTCCAGGAAAATTAGTGCGCATCATAAGCTTTAGAGATTTCTGAGCAATAGCAGTGAATAATATATATAGTGAATAATATATAGCAGCAGCAATAGCAATAGCAGTGAACAATAGCTTTTTTATACACAAGCTGACAGAGTTAGGCGAAACTTTACAGGAGTATAGTACATATATCAGAATAACATAATATAGGCTTCAGTTTATGAAAAAATAAGTATGCTCGGAGACGCTCAGGCTAGTAAAGACTTACTAAATGAAAATTTCGGCACGTAGTAAAGGGCTCGAAAGTCGACAAAAATGTTCTTTGTTTAAAAACTGAAACATCTGGTCTAGCTTCCAATGATCTTTGCATACTTATATTCTATCTTATGATTTAAAAAGCTTTATTCCTTTTTTATGCAAAAAAGAAACAACAATAAGTCACCCATTGACTAATTCTATTCTATTTTTTTAGGAATTGCAGAAAAAATAAGGCAAATCATAAATTTGAAATTGCAACAACAAAATACGACTTACACGTTCTACTTATGTAACTGCGAGAAAAATGAACTATATGCCTTAATTAGGCATATAGTTCATGCTACATATATTATTATCTCTCGTACTCTAAGGTTGCTTACAAAAACTCGCTTCAAAACGATAAGACTATATTTTTTTTATGATATTGGAAGGCAAACAAGCAGACGGATTTTCTGATGGAAAGAAATTCACGTCGCCTAGAGACACCAAAGGTGGTAATGGTGCGCTGCCAACCTAAGGCCGGGATGTTAGGCCTCGAGCAAAAGTAAGTTTACCGGCTAATGTATCCTTCAAACCGGAACACGTCATGATGTTATGGCGGCAGGAATAGTTAAGGCGGTGGTACCAATCCGGGTGAGTCGCTGCGAAACTCTACCACCTAGTCAGATGTCACGGTGTTAGTGACAATAAGCCTGTGCTCGCCTTTTACGAGCTGCCTGGGAACACGGGGAAAAACTTTTGTAACTTAAGTATCAAAATTGTATAAAAAAACATATTGTAATTATTAGGCACAATTATATCTATTCTAACAAATGCATGCCTAGTTCTCTTTTTAAATAAAAGAGGAAGCAAAAAGGTAAATGAGTCAATTGGTAGCACTTATATGATACTGAAAGTTTCTGGATTCTGATAAATAAATTCTGAAAAATGCTAATTTTATGATTAATTTATAACTTTTTAAAGTATATGCATATTTTTTCAACATGTACACATTTTTCATATGTTGGAATCATGATGTGAAACAGTGGATCCAGTCTTCAGAAGGGATTTCTTCAACGGCTTTTTGGAATACATTCATCGTCACTTTTGGATTTACGAAGTTTATCTTTTCTTCTTGGGAATAAAAAGTAGTCTAAGGTCGCAAGATGCCAGGTCGGGACTGTATGGCGAATACTTCATTGCGTTTGTTTTCTTAGTGTTAATCACATATCAATCTGCAATGACTGTCCTTTGATTTTCAAGTGATACTGTTACATAATCCCTAGTTTCCAGAAGAAAAACGGAATCTTTTTTTGCCAGTGCTTTAACTCTTCTTAACTTTTGTTGTCAAAAATAAAGCTAATGACTTTCCTCCTTTAAACTATTCTATAATTTTTGGGCACCATCCTGGACACAGTATTTTTTGGTCTTTCATTAAATTCCTGACCTATCCATCGGAAGGCTTCAGTTGCTTATGCAAAATGTTTTGCACTCGTTCATTCCAATGCCTAATTCAGTACAGATTTGCTGACCAGTACCTATTTTTTGCCAGAAATTATTAAATATTATATTCAGTAATTGCAGTCACCAGTTGACGTTCAGGTTTATCGTCATGAAGTACATATCTAAATTCTCTGAATCACGAATACACAGAGCTATAGAATGGTGCTTCATTTGACCTTGTAACTTCAGCCGCTGCGAAAATCATAAAAAATAGTAAAGCGAAAATTTCCCGATTTAATTTCATTATACTCGTAATGGCGACACATAATTATTATCTGAACCCCGACAAATTGAAAAACAAATGGCAATCTCGAAAATTAAAAAGTTACATGTTCCTTGAGAGTTCCATTTTCAAATTGTGTTTTTGTTTTACTTATCGTAAGTGACCAGTTTCAGAAATTTATAATACACCTACCCCTCGTTATTAATTACCACCGTATTACGGTCCCCTAAAATTACATCTATCTCACAACAAGTATCTTATCTGCGTAGCTGAAGTATCCTGGATTAAAATTTGGTGACTTATATTTACACTGTGACCAGGGTACCAACGTATGTTCAATCAGGATCCGTGTTAGTCCAGGACTACAGTGTAAATAGATCAACAACCTCTCTGACTGGCTACTTGTGGGAGGCGAGCACAGATTAGATATCTAATTGAGTATATCAATTGTCTCATTGTCTCATGTTCCCATTAGCAGGATAGCTGATAGGCTTGCACATTAGGGCTCACATCGCAGACATAGAACAGTGACATATAACACCTATAACATCTATGGTGTCTAGAACACACGGGTGTCTTTTATCATCAGAAGAGTCGTAGGCATGTTTGTTAGATGTATTTCAATGATTATCCGAATCCAAGTAATAGGAACTAAAGGTTAAAGAACTGTACTGCCTATAGAAACCATAGAAATTACTGGTGCTTTACAATCTTATGTTAAGGATACAAAGAGACGTGTCCAAGTCTAGTGGCTATTGTACCCTCCAGCTCGGAATACACAGATTAAAAAAATCCCGCTATCGGAGATTTGAATGAGTATGAATATTACCTGAAGATTTTTTCTGTCGGAGTCAAATACTTATTTGGTATTCAAACAATTGTAGGTCATATAAGTTATATTTATCAACGTTACGAACAAACCATGGGTACACCTTCTTATTCACTGTTGTCAGTATACTGAGTAGTGACTGTACGAGCACTTACAAAGAAAAAGAGGCGGTTACTGTGATTTCGTTATTAAAATATTTTTCTTAAACTTACCTTATAAAAACTGCTTGCATAATACTTTGATCTATTTAAGATAAAAGATGATTTCTAACAGTTTGTAGTCTCCACCTGATTTATTCCTATTATCATCCAATTAAAAATACCAAAAACGTTAATTATTAAAATATTAGATTATATATAAATTTTATCCTCAAATTGAATAATAACAATGTCTTACTTACCTTCGAAAAGAAACATTTTCGGGATTCCTCGCCACACAAATTCAAATACACTAAAATATTTTCATTATTACATAAATATCATCTTAAGCGATTCATTTTTAAACATACTTTTAATTCATAGTTTTTCAACTAAAATTTCACTAAAACAGTTAATTTCTAAATGTCAGGGTTATTTTTTAATTATTCCGTATTTGAATGTCAAAGGAGAGTGCAATCGGAAACAAGGTTGAAACTAGCGCGGGAAAACATGTCAAGGTTATACGGGCACCAAATCGACAGCGCGTCCCCTACTGCAACATCTCCTCACCAGTACTTTAAAACACGCAACACCTATAATATACATTTAATTTTACTACCTAAATTTAATTCACAATTTAAAAATGAAATATACGCACTGAAAGCGTCTTTAATACTGACGATATCGCAACAAAATTAAAGAGGCCGCCGTTACATTTTATGCTGTTCCTTTTTTAAATTTTGAAATATATCGAGAGATGCAACTTTACACGGCGCAACATCCCTCTCGAACGATACATTAAAACTGGGAGCTTCGGTAGAGGCCGCTAGTCGCGAAATTGGCGCAATTTTAACGCATGCGTAAAAGATTTGCGAACCGGCGGGGCCCGATCTGACCCGATACCACTCGCCTGATAGAAAAATCGAGGACGTAATGTGACGTCAAGCTCTCTACTACAAACACAATATGGGTTAATCGGATGAAACAAAAACAACCCGTAACACTATTTGTGTCGATTAGTTGGACTACCGTTATGTCTTGCTAGTTACTAGGGTCTCGGAAATTTTTCTGTTACTTATGTGACACTTGCCACTGACTGACCACTGTTGGACATTTTGTTAAAAGCATATTCCGGTCATTTGGAAACAATGGCAGATGAAAGAAAAAACCAATATGCCAATATAGTTGTAGGTATGGTCGGCAGGTACCTTGGGTGGCCTGTTTTTATACATTACGATTAAATCCCTCAGGCTATATGTGGGTGGTGACAAGAGTCTTCGAAACCGGCATTTTTTCTATATAAAAGTTACCTTATGATTGTCGAGGAGCTAGGCAGGTTTAAAAAATCGTAACACTTGGCACTCGATACTCTCAACCTACCAGGCAAGGTATTTGACATAAAGATATGTATGTATGTAACTTTATTGTCGCAGCATGATTGCACAAAAACATCACTTGGGTGTCTCAAGAGCGTATGTGACTCGCTACGTGTTGGTAACAACTGCTTCGAAATATCGTGTCTTTCGCCGAGGTCTATGGGTGCGTTGTTCGAGCTCACCAATTAAATTTAAAGTATCTGGTGTTAGCTGTTTATAATAACAAATTAGTTAATAATATAACACATATTTATAACTAGCTGCTACCCGCGGCTTCGCTCGCGTAGTCTGTTTATTTAATATTTAACACTTTACTTCTTATTATTTTATTTATATTTTATTATCTCATAATTTGCACTTATTTCTCAATAGAATTAAATTTCCCATACAAACTTAGCCACCCCCTTTAACCCCCAATGGGGGTGAATATCGAAAAACCCTGAAATAAGTGTTTCATTATTTGTACCAAAAAGCATTAATTCAGAGTTTCATGCAAAAATGTGCAATAAAAATATTTTTCTCATACAAACTTCGCCACCCCTTTCAACCCTTTTAGGGGTTGAGTTTCCAAAAAATAATATGCCTATGTCCTCCTCATGAATGCAAAATATCTACATACCAAATTTCAGCAAAACACAGACAGACCGACAGAAAAACAGAGTTACTTTCGCATTTATAATATTAGTGTGGATTATAAATTAGTTAATAATTTAACACATATTTATAATTATAAATTAGTTAATTATAAATTAGTTATAATTTATAATTATAAATTAGTTAATAAGTTAGTGTATAATTATAGAGTACCACTGATGTCATAGTGATGGAAACCTAACCCCGGCATCAGCACTGCCAACTACTAATTACTGACTGCTCTAGCGAAATAGTCTAGTAACATAAATTACTGAATCGCCGAGAGATGGCGATGGGGTCATCCTGTTCCTTAATTCCTTTAAAGCTCTCCTTCCGAAAACTCTTCGAGATATCTCTTAAAAACTCCACAGTCTACAATCTATTGCTAGCCTTAACTTTATTTAAATTGGTTCAACCTTTTTGTAGTGAAAACTGAATACTACCAGTATGTGAACTACTAAAAAAATGTGAACATTAATTGTTAAAATACAACTTGGAAAATATACCTAAGTCACGGCTGTGAACATTTAATAAATAGAACTTGCACGCCATAGAAGTTTTCCGTTTTCATAAAACTATAAAATATGAAACAATATTAATGTCCCTGGACAAATTCGCAATCTAAATCAATCCGATCTAAGCTCAAAGTAAGCAAATCATGCTTGTGTTACGGCCTATGGATGTTAGTCAACAGTATTAATATATTCAAAGTTGAATGTGCACTAGCTAGCCTCTTATTACTGACACTGTACTGTCTTTTTACTTTCCAAGGAAGCTTAATTAAAAATACAATTATTGTAAAAATAGTAAAAAAAGGAAGTTTAAACATGTCTGATGTTAAAAACTGATTATTAACAAAAATTGTGTAGTGTAGTTTTTAGAATTATGGAACATATTTTTAAAGTAAAAACTTATTCAGCGACATTGTGCATTTTTTTTGTGAGTGGTTGAATATGTTAAGCTCATATCAGGACACGTGACCTGATAAAAACTCCTTCGACGGAGACTAAAACCACTGTATGTTGTTACCGCATTTCATACAGTGATTTTCGTTTCGGCAGCGGCATTTAGCTACCTTAGACAGACCTTAAAGCTAGATCGACGATGGATTTTGTATTTTACCAAATACATGATAGTACTTTTAAACTGATAATTAAATAAATTCGTGCAAAATTCATCACCATTCTAAAATTTAAAAAATGAGCAACTTTCCACTTTTTCACGGCACTTCCGGAGTTCAACAAAACTACGCATTTCCTGCTTAACATTTGACATCGCTACATACTTATTATTAATCTACCACACCACGCTTTAGTTTTATTTAAATTCTAAAAAAAACAATGAAGTTTGTCGTACCTAACTAAATTCATAATTAAATTTTGTAACACTAATTAAGTAAAATCGACGGCTTCATAACTCTCAAATTAAAGGCTGTTCAATATCAAAATGATGCAATTATTTTTGTAAAGAACAAGGTAATTTAGTATTTCCCTATAGCAGTATTAGGCAAACAAATTTTGTTTTTTAAATGGGTTACGTGATCTAAGTTTGTAATCCAATTGTATAAACAGGGTATAGGGCAGTTTTCTGGGGCTCGCGCCCTATTAGAACTGTTTTCTTTAACTAGCTCTTCACCGACTATATGTTTTCGTGAAATTTAAAGATTATTATCTTCCACCTGCCACCTCGATGATTGAGTGATGTACATCTGACGACACCAAACGTTCCATTCTAGGCAAGCGTTACCATTTGAGTAACGACAATGACTGATGTTTGAAGTGTTTCTGGATCCGGCTGACATTAAACTGATTTCGGATTTAGTAACTTTGTTTAATTTTACGGAAATCATAAGATTAGGGTTAATACAAATTGTGATTTATATAAAAAAGTTGTTTTTTTTTTAATTTTTTAGTACTCGTGTTACTAGTAAGCAACGAAATAGAGGTCACCAGAATAATTGAATTTCCTCTAATTAGTAAATCCAGTAATTCAATAAAAAAACGTTGCTAACGTTAGAAGCTTTGTATTGTATTTTTACTAACCAAGTAAAGAAACATTAACATTTCATTTGTTCTGAAATCAAATTCAAATATATTTTACTTACGTGAAAGTAGTACTCGGAAAAAAACTAAGCCCGTTGTTTGAAAAGCAATTCAGATATTGCAAATATATTTATGCAAGATTACCCACATAATAGTTAATCAATTACATTATTATTTAAAAAAATACAGAAAAAGCAAGTAGCCAACAAAATACTACTATCAAAAAAGTATCTACTATCAAACAATAATATACAACTTGTTTGTTATTATTCAAAATTTGTTTTACTTTTTAAGAACTAATAGTGCAAATATCGAAATATTTCGTAACAAATTTTTATATAAAATGATACGGATCGACTTGCGGAATACAGAAAGTTCGGCGGCTATTTCTCTTAAAGTTGAATGAGGATTTTCAGTCAAGGAAGTCACTAATATAAATCTTCTATGACAACTGTACCGTTTTGGACGCTTTGTAATTTTTTTTTATGTTATAGGAAGGCAAACAAGCAGACGGATTTCCTGATGGTAAGAAATTCACGCCGCCTAGAGACACCAAAGGTGGTAATGGTGCGTTGCCAACCTGAGGTCAGGATGTTAGGCCTCGAGCAAAAGTAAGTTTACCAGCTACCTTACCCTCCGAAACGGAACACGTCATGACGTTATGGCGGCAGGAATAGGTAAGGCGGTGGTACCAATCCGGGCGAGTCGCTGCCAAAACTCTACCACCTAGTCAGATGTCACGGTGTTAGTGACGATAAGCCTATGCTCGCCTTTTACGAGCTGCCTGGCAAGAAAGGCAGATGGTCTATTATGCAAAGAAGCCCGGACCAACACGGGGAAATAATTTTATAACGCTTGTTTGTGATGCATTCGTTTTTGATAGTCCTTTGATCGCAAGCCTTCTGTAAACCTTTTCGTCGACTCCGAACACGTAATACCACTGCCGATGCAAACCGAGACCCGAGACCTCATGCAGTCAAGTCCAACACCCGGACCGCTCGACCACAGAGGCGACGACAAACAACACAAAAAATATTACACAACTAAAATCCTGTATAGTAGGTATATGACAAAGTCGCTTCTTCTGTCCCTATATCCTTATCTCCCTTAGTATGCTTAAATCTTTAAAACTAAGCAATGGATTTTATGCGGTTTTTCAATAGATAAAGTGATTGAAGAGGATGGTTTATATGTATATTTTATACCCGTGCTAAGCCGTGGCGGGCCCCTAGTTTAATATAAATTACAGATGCAATTCAAACTCCGCGCTGAAATGGCAAACAGTTGTGCCAATCTAACAGTAATAATAAAAAACCAAAATTAGAAGTTGGAACCGTAAACAAACAATCCATTCCGGATAATTTATCACTGAATTTATTAAATCAAAGACATCATGAAAATGTTTTAGGTCTTCCATGTATGTCTTCATTTAAAAAAAAGTATCTTCTTATCCCCGTAGGGGTAGGCAGAGGCACAACCAGGGCACCCACGATTAACCGAAGACACTAAGTCCCACAATATGCTAGGTGACAATCCTATCGCCTACCGACCACATATCCAATCCCAGACAACACAATTTATTTTTTGTAAAATAAAAAATATACAATTTCTAATTTTTTTTGCAGCCCGACCCGGGAATCGAACCCTGGACCTCAAGAAGTCAAGTCTGATGTCGGACCGCTAAACCAAAGAGGCGATCATCGATATACATTTCAAGATTAAAATTAAATAATTCACAACTTTTTTTTATCAAAATATCTTTTTAGACTTTGCAATTTTATTTATAGCAAAGTTCTAAACGTGGTTGTTAACATAATAATGACAACATTCAAATTAAAATAAAAAGGGCTTGTAGGTGAGTTGTAGCTACAAGAAAAAACTAAAAACTCTACTTAACTCAACATAAGACAACATAAGGATAATGAAATGTTCAGAAATCTAACTACTAGGAATCAATACCTAATCAATGCAGTTTTTTATATTTCATATAAGTATGTACAGTGAATAACGTAAATAATATCTGACCCCTAAAAGTACCTGCTTGAAATGTTACAATAAGTATTTGAATGGCCATGTTTAGCTCGCTACCTTTGTCAAAAACGACTTTTTCTAAAAATAAAACGTAGCTAGATAGATAGTCACCTCCGAAACACCCTGCATACTAAAATTCAAATTCATGAAATTAGTTTGCGAGATTATATAATTACATTTATGTCTTTATTCTGAATTTGCGTTTACTTGTATACATAAGTATATTAAAATTGATCGGTTAAAAGTATTAGATTGCGGTTCAGATATTTCCGATGCTTATAGAACTACTTGAGGTTGACCATTTCTGTGATGAAATAACATTATTTTATTTACATAATATTAGTGTGGGGGTTGGATCTTTTGCAATTATGCATTGCAAAATTAGCTCAGGCATACTGTTCATGTACACAGATATATATCTACACCCTGACTTTTTAATCACCATCCAAATTTTAATATGTTTATCTTAAGTGAAAATAACTAAATACGTGTTTTTTCTTTTAGTATCCCTCAATACTAAAATATTAAGATATGACATCGCAAAGTCGTCTACAAAGTACCGTACCTACGCGCTGAGTGCTCTGACATGCTAGATGCTAGATGCATTTTTTTCATAAATGGACTTATTTATAGATACTTTATGCCCAGAAAAAAATTGGATGGTGATAAAAAAGTCTTGCTATATAGAACACTCTCCACTTTCCCATGCACTTTTGGGTTGGACTTTATGGCGATAATCCATAACGGAATTATTTTTTGAAGGATGAGAGAAGGATGAGAGGATCCCATTTGGAAATGACCACTTTCAAGTACAGTCGGTGTATGACAAACTTCTTAACTTGAGCGCTTCAGCAGCGCAAACAAATCGATGTATGTAATGAGTTCCGCGCGATTTTGATTGCTTTACTAAAACTTATACTCTTTTTTTCTATATAAGAGGAGGCAAACGATAAAGTGGGTACCCTGATGGAAAGTGATTACCGCCGCCTACGGACATCCGTAAAACCAAGAGTATCACAGATGCGTTGCCGACCTTTAAGGAATGAGTACGCTCTTTTCTTGAAGGTTCCTAAGTCATAATCTTTTGAGAAAGCGAAGGTTAATACGTTACTGTGTAGTTTTCATTTGTCAATTCACGATTTTGAGTTGTAAAAAACAATGTTTGCCCGTGATTGTCCGGGCACATTTACAAGATAGAGCATTTGCCCTCCTGTGCCAGGTAGCTCGTAAAAAACGAGCGTAGTCTTAGGTGGTACAGTCTCGCAGTGACTGGCCCGAATTAGTACCACCGCCTTACCTATTCCTGTCGCCATAATGTCAGTGCTTGCAATTAAGGTGTTCCGGTTCGGAGGATAAGGTAAATGTACTTTTGCTCGAGGCCCAACATCCACCATCATTACTACCTCTGGTGTCTCCAGGCAGCATGAATTTCTTACCATCAGGAAATTCGTCTGCTTGTTTGCTTTTCAATATCATAAAAAAAAGATTTTTTTCTTTGAGCGGTACTATAGTAGGTACAGTCGATACAGTAGTGTTGCAAGGCTATTGCTGTTTCAATAAACAGTGACAGACTTCCATACATAATTTTGTCTGATATAAGACACATAACTTAATTTAATAAATACTATCTGTTCCGGCGAGCTTTGTTCCACCCGTTCAGTTTGTATGGAAACTGATTCCACAAAGGCGTTGTACAAGGTAAGACATTTCTTCGGAATCGCACAGTTGTAGATCGCCACGCATCAAGATGATTTGCATGATACTTTAAACTCTGACACGATGTCCGAAGGTGGAAATCAGCGACTGGAATTAAACCAAACAACTCAACCAACAACATGATAAACGCGGTACAAAAGTCTGAGGGATCCAAGATTTCTAGCCAACGCCAAGTAATCAAGCCAATTGGTAGTCGCCCGGTCATTGACAATTCGAGTTGCTCTACGTTGAATGCGGTCAAACGGGAGGCGCTGGTCTGTGGAGCCCCATACTGTGCTACGATGTCATTTACAAAAAAAGTTGATTTATCCGTAAATAATACTTTTGAACACATGGTACCGGTAGCCTTTGTTATTTTCATGGTGTCTAAACTGTAATACGTACTATCTGAAGCGCTAAAAATTTATTGCATCCGCTCGTTTGAATCTAAACCAGAACCAGCGACTATGTTCGGTAGTTACAGATAACATGCAATCCTACATTGAAATTATGTGGAAACAAAAAAAACAATTTGCTGAAGTTATCACAAGCTAAAACAAACTAGTTTCTCAACTTTCGGTTTCTCAGCTCCGTCCGGTAGAGGGCGCCTGCAACTGCGAACACCGCAACGCTCGAGTTCGTTAATTGTGGGAAAAATTCATGAAGGCACTCTTTCCTAAACCTCAAACATAATATTATGAAGGTAACTTGCGATTACGAAGAGATTTTTTTATTCAGTTTCACTGACAATTTCGAACCTATTTTAAGTTTTGCTTATAATAATCGTCCGTTGATGGGAAATCTGCTGAACCAACGTTTATTTGTTTATCAGAGTTTTAATGCCGCGGGCATAATTTGATTTAGGTATACCTACTTAAGATAATTTTTCAATCCTTTTCAATTCGGTATATTGCAGTTTGTGTTTACGTTTCGTTAGATAAACTACTTCTACTGATTATTTTATTTGATATTTATTCTATTTGAAAACTTATATTGTTTTTCTGAAAGCTGATTTTAATTTAATCAAGATCAACAGATTTTAGAGGTGTTTTGTTTAATTAATGAAAAGTGAATATTCTTATTGTTTTGTTTATCATGAGAAATTAACGTCGACCATTGAAAGTTATAGTTATAATTGTGCATTACCAAGATGCATACCTCTTGCATAATTTATCGGAAACTCATTATTGCAAAAATCACAAACGTAGCAGCTGTAATTGTGGCAAGAATAGATGAAGTATTTCCTGTTTTATCTAAACTGTATAATGTTTTCATACGTGTAAGTTTAAAAAAATGTCAACCTGTTTTGATGGTTATAAGTAATTATGTAACAGAATGTGCTCGGTTCAAAACCCGTTCGCATAAATGATTTAAAAATTAAATAAAAACTGCCAGGTTATTCTGCCGGCGATAAGTGTCTATCAGAACAGTTTACCATAGGACTTGGGACTACCAACTTATGCGGCTTACAAGCTTCCCACAAAGAAAGGATTTTAAAATAATTTTATATATACTCGTAGATACGTAATACATTGCAACGGTGAATCTTGAAATTTCTTTCCTGAGAGGTATGCATGCACTGGGTACGTCATGATCATTAAAATTATCTAAATTATTTATTACATTTCTCATCATCATCATTAAAAATTTATTAAAAATATGAAGTACCCTAAACATACTAATAGTATACTATTACTTGGTGGTGCCATATGTATTGTAATTGGGTTTGACCGCCTCGTTGGTCGAACTACTAGCGTACACGCCTAACTACATCGACCAACTGCGAGGCTCGGGTTCGATTCCCAATGAGGGCAGGCATTTGTGTGATGAACATTTAAATGTTTGCATTTCCGGGTCTGGGTGTTTATTAAATTTAGTCCGTTGGTCCGGGCTCCTTTGCAGAATAGACCATCTGCCTTCCTGACAGGCATCTCGTAAAAGGCGAGCATAGGCTTACCGTCACTAACACCGTGACATTTGACTAGGTGATAGAGTTTCACAGCGACTCATCCGGATTGGTACCACCGCCTTACCTATCCCTGCCACCATAACGTCGTGACGTGTTCCGGTTCGGAGGGTAAGGTAGCCGGTAAACACTTTTGCTCGAGGCCTAACATTCCGGCCTCAGGTTAGCAACGCACCATTACCACCTTTGGTGTCTCTAGGCGACGTGAATTTCTTATCATCAGGAAATCCGTCTGCTTGTTTGCCTTCCATTATCATAAAAAAAATCTGTTTAAGTATTTCTATGTACTAATTAGAATCGTTGACTTACACCCATAACACAAGCATATAATTTGCTTGCTTTGGGGTTAGATTTAATTTAAGTGACTTGTCCTAGGATATTTATCTAAGTAACCCAGTAATAGTAAGTTACCTAGTTGTTCTAAGATATAAGGTACAAATTTAAATGTTGTGCGAACGAGTTACAATCCCTAGTCCGACCAAACGATTGACAGATAGCAAACTAACATGATGTGCGACTAGGCTCGTTTGTTATACGTTTGCAATACTCGGTATAGCTCGGTACAAGTAGAACAAATAATGACTTGTTCATGTTTATTAAAAAAAATATTTACAATTTAGTGGGCACATGTGAAAAGAGATGCCACATGTATTGTAATTTACAATGATGGTGATATTTTTACACTACACCTGAGGAACTCAGGATGTGCGTGTGTACGTATCTTATGATTATACGATTTTATTTCAATAAGTAGGTATGTTTTACGCGTGCTACTTTCACACGTTCCCCGCCTACTTGCTCCTATCTCCTCAATTCTTTGGTTTGAGAGCGATTCTATAACCGAATTTTAAAATCAGCAGACAGATTTCTTAAGAGAATAGTATAACTATGTCGGCGATGGAAACAATAAAGTTCGAAAGATTATTAGACAGTTAATCACTAGTTAGTAACTTGGCATGGGGCGGGCCGCCCTGTTCACAATATTTATTCCTCCGAGAAGGAGTAACTGAATATTGCTTAGAAATACCTAGTAATTAAACACAGCCAATTGCTGTGTGAATTTTAATACAAGAATCTAGTGAAATAAAATGGAATTATGAACAGATGTCACAGCTCTATACCTACCGCTTTGGTACAGTATTTTTATAGCAAGGTAGAATTTGCATATAATGTAATGTTTATGTTTATTATTTATGTGGAGAACTAGTTCTTGAGTACATATTATGTAAATTGACATAATTAATTTTACTGAATCGAAGTACATTTCTATCTACCCTTATCTACTTCTGATAATCTGGGTCGGGATAATCAAACTAAAGCCACTTTTAACAAAACTGCTACTGTATCCACAGGCAGCATCTAGTAAAATATATTTAAAGTAAAATAAAATGAAAATTGGTATGTCATTCAAACGCATTTCCAAACACGCTCTAAAAATACACTATTATTAACATATTTAAATATTTCTTAAAACATGTTAAAAATTAATACCATTCAATAAATCTTCGACAGGAAGGGATATCCCTGCTGTGTTTACATTAAACAAATTTAAGAAATAACTATACCGCGATCGGTGATCTCATTCTAAAACAACATTAAAATTCATAACGTTCAATATTGTTATACATTATTTTAACTATTTATATAGACTTATATGTTATGCATATACGTGGGAGTAGCAGAGATGTAGTACTTATACAAATGGGATTCAAATTTGATCGGTGTACATCGGTTATCGGAATCGGTTAATTTATTAGCGTTGGGAAGTGACAACCCCACCGCCCGCTGTGTGGTATGTACCACCAGCGCAATCAGTCAAGCGACGAACGACGGTCAAACCGTTCTAAGGTGGGTGGAAGTAAAATTGCTGACATAGGACGGGCAGCAACGTCCTTGTGAAAACTTCCACCCTACTGTTGATCTTATACGTTGTTGATAAGCGACCACGTCGTTGAGGTCGCTCATCAACAACCTGGAGGCGACCGAGAGTGTGTCGACAAGGGTGGCGTATCTGATACTCAGAATTAAGTGTGAAGTGAAGGCCATACAGGTCTACGCCCAACTTCGGAGCACTCTGACGACGAGGTGTAGAGCGATGTACGACGACATATTGAAAGCCATCCATACCTCCAAAACGCACTACACGGTGGTGATGGGCAACTTCAACGCGAAGCTGGGTAAGAGAGAGAGTGATGAGCTGAAAGTGGGTCAATTTGGTGTTGGTAGGCGTAATCCAAGGGGCCAATGGTTGGCTGAATTCCTGGAGAAGGAAGAACTCTGTATGATGAATTCCTTCTTCAAAGAAAAGGCACATCGTAGGTGGACCTAGATTAGCTCGGATGGGTCGACAACAAATCATTTTGTCTATCAGACGCCACATGTTCAATGATGTCTCTGTGATCAATAGGCTGAAATCCGGTAGTGATCATCGGATGGTAAGAGGTAAATTAAATATCAACACAAGGCTTGAACGGTCACGGCTGATGAAGTCTACGCTCCGTCCAACCCCATTCTAATGCCTAAATACCGAAAACTTTCAGTTCGAACTTTAAAATGCCTGGCAGAATGCGAATCAACGGACGATTTGAACAATGTGTTTGTGCAAGCTGTCCAAGAGGCTGGGTCGAAATTCTTTAAGACCTGGAGAAAAGAACTGGAAAGTTCTAAGACCTTACTTTCAAACTCATGGGCAAACGGAATGAAACGCGGTTGCAGTCTTCGGTTGACATGCAAAAGTAGAGAGAGTTAAACAGACAAGTCTCCAAGGCGTTGCGGACAGACCTGTGCACTTTGGATACGTCTCGCATCAAAGTGTTGTTTAATTATCCCTACCTTATACCTACTACAAAATTATACACAAAAACTAAACTTTTTAAAATTAGTCAACTATATGTTTATCATACATTTGTACTTAAAAAAAATACTGATAACTTAATTCAATCCGACCCATTTTTAGTGAAATAAAAATAAAATTCAGCTACCTAAAGTGCGAACTAGCTATGAGAAAAAAACTATTTTATTTCAGGGAGTACAACTATATAATAACTTACCAAATTATATAAAAAAATTGTTTCGATAAATGGATATAAAAATAAATTAAAAAAATACCTTTTGAGTAGACCTACTCTGTGGTTTGAGTTGTTTTTTTTTTTTGTAATGAATGCTCCAGAGACACTAATTTAACTTTTAATATGATATGTTTGTTTAGTATCTCATTTTAAGTGAAACGTTTTGTTTTGTATGAGGAATAAATTTCTTTAAATCTAAGAGGCTATCGAGCGTAATCATGGCTCCAAGGTGTTCGCTAGGGATTTGTCTGTTGGCCAGACCCAATTGATAAAACTGAAGACCGAAAATGGCACCGTAATTTCATCTAAGGCTGAGATTTTGAGAGAGGTTGAGAAGTTTTATGGACAGCTGTACAATTCAACACGACTAGTTGTTAGTATGGCTATAGACCCTAGAGCCAAACTCACCCGACATTACACTGAAGACATCCCGGACGTCAGCCTGTATGAAATTCGGATGGCCCTAAAACAACTGAAGATATTGTTCTTCAGTTGTTTTAGGGCCATCCGAATGTCAAGCGCCGGGGGACGATGGAATTACTGCTGAGCTACTGAGAGTGGGTGAATGTTCCAGAAGAAAAGAAAGAAAGAAAGAAAAAATATTTATTTGCGGAATATGAGTGTTACAAAGATGTTACAAAATTATTTAGGTGTTTTTATATATTCTACCAACTTTTGGTGTGCCAATAAGAAGAGGCGTGGACCACAGGTGTGGTGGTTCTCTTTTTCAAAAAAGGGTTATCCCCTTACGTTATTGAAAAATTATAGACCCATCTCACTTCTGAAACTTCTTGAAAACAACTTCTAAACGTAACTCGTTTACAAATTGTTTTCAAGGGTCATCACGAACCGGATATCACACAGCCGAACAAGCCGGGTTCCGCAAAGGCTTTAGCACCGTAGACCAAAATAGAATTTTCAAATACTCGAGAGCAAGTAATTAGAGTCGGTTAAAGAAACCTGAATATCGCCAAAATAAAAAAAGCTTTCCTAACAAAATAAACTGTGCTTGATACACAATTACAATATTTTTGTCTATTAAACAGATAAAAGTTACATGTTACTTTGTACTTTATTTTACAAAATAAAAATTACACGACTTACTTGTCATTAAGCAAAATTTTGTAACACTAATTTAGTGAAGCCTTTAATTTTCCTAAACTTTTAGTAATTTGTATTACCTTCCTATGACACTTTTGTTAGTAGAGCTTCATCTTGATTCTTCTGTGAACATTAATCATGACCAGACTTCAACAGTC
>NJDD01000519.1:3938-21562 GCA_002245505.1 Calephelis nemesis
ACCCCTAGCAGGCGATAGAGTTGTCACATCTCGACTACATAAATTTCAACCAATACTTTCACACTAGTTTGACAGCTCACGCCAGTATACACTATTATTACATGAACTATCATAATAGTTTAAATTTTTATAATGGTTTCATTCAATATAAATGCGAAAGGCCTTTTTATCTGTACACGAGTATATTTATCGCTTTTATGGCTAAACCGCTAGACCGATTTTGATTAATTTTGTTCGCACAAAGTTAAAGACATGAATTCAAACATAGTTTACTTTTAAAACATCAAATTTCAAAGGATGAATGTAAATGAACATAAATGGGGATGAAAGTTAGATAAACAACTATTTGTAACGATGAGAAATTAGGGGTAAACATGTATTTTTATTTGTGGGTATTATTTGTTCCTTCTTCACAGGTAAAAAGAGGGGCGTTATAAATATGTTGAGTCTGTGTGAAGGTATATGTTGGTATGTAGCATCATAACTAATGAATGGATGGACCAATTTAGATCCAGGTTTTTTTTGTTAGAAAGCTGACGTTATTAATATGGTCATAGACAGCATTACAGGTTTTATCTAGAGTAATTGAACATTTTTGTATTATTGAAACTCTTCAACATTTTTAATCTCAGTAAAAAAAACTATTAAAGATAATGTTAAAATCAAAAATATTCATGTTTTTATTTCATAGTCTTTTTGCATGCCAGTGCACAATTTAAGCATTTTGAGCAATGGGCGTGAAATGTTGGAATGGTTCGTCTCATTTTATTAATTTCATACTTTCATTAATTGTAAATTATAGCTTCATTTCGTTAATAGACAATATATTAATACCATTATTTAACGTTAATTGATTTGGATAGCAATATATATGAATAATACTGCCATTTAAAACTTACATGATACTTATCATGTCTACTACGTATTGATTTGACGATTATATTGACGATTGAGGAGCATGACTCCTCTCCAAAGTTCTCGCTCGCTCGCTCGCTCCAAAGTTTTCGCCTCATGTATCAATGTATAGATGAATACATAAACAGATACCAGAAAAAATTTAATGAGCACTCAGACCCAGAAATGCAGACATTAAAATGTTCAAAAACAAAAATGCCCGCCCCCTTGGGAATCGAATCTAAGCTCTTATCTTATTAATAAATTATTATTTAATCGACGCAGACTTTAATGAAATGAGTATTAAATAAGTACAATTACAAAAAGCTTAATCCATAACAATCCCTTTGACAAAGGTGTTCACTGATACGGTAGTTGGAAAATTTAAGACTGTGCTATCAATTCGGTTCAAATTATAGCAACTTGCATTATTCTCCACTCCTCTTAAAAAATTGTGTTAATTATCCTCGGATAACACAAACTTCTAAAGAATAAAAAATAAATGTTTATGTTATGGGTGTTGTTTAACGATACTAATACTTAAGAATGCGCAAACATATACCAGAATAAGTTTAATTAGCACCAAGACCCAGAAATGCAGACATCTAAATGTTCATTACACAAATGCCCCGTCGAGAATCGAACTGGCGCTCTTATTAAAAAAAAAAACAAAAGAAATTGGGTTTTCCCAATTTTCTAATGTTGTTGTTGCTCGGGATTGGGAATGTGCTCAGTTGGCGATAGGCTAGTTGTGGATGCCCTAGTTGTACATCTGCCTACCCCTTCGGGGATATGGGCGTGAAGATGTTGTTATTTTACCAATAAATTATTATTTAATCGACGACTTTAATGAAATGGGTATTAAATAAGTACAATTACAAAAAGCTTAATCCATAACGATCCCTTTGAAATTCGCGACGAAAATGGGTCAAAGCAGATAATTTTATCAGACCCAGCCTTGTGAATGTTTCAGCTTGTTGCGACCCGAGCCATATATTTTCTCTACTTTGCGTGTCGTCGCGTAGTTTTGTTCAAATTGTGTTGTCTACGCGAAATAATATGTAGCATTATGTTTGGAGCTTTTGTATATTGTTAGCAGATGTTGCGAAGGAAAAGATTTCTTTTAATTGCTTCAAGAATGTATTCATTTTCCGCGAAAGAAAAACATAAAGTGTCTTTACGCCCGAAGAGGTAGGCAGAGGCACAAACAAGGCACCTATGACTAGCCGAAGACACTAAGTCTTATAGTTTGGAAGGTGGCAAGCCTATCGCCAACCGGGCACATATCCATTACCGGGCAGCAATTGTTTTTAAAGAAAATTAGAAAAAACTGCGTTTTCTTTTTGCAGCCCGACCTGAGAAGACTTTAGGAGAAAACATGGTATGTGACAACCGTCGTCCACTGACGTGTACGATGATATGACTCACAAATCCCATGTTGACTTCTATATTAACTTTTAAGTTGTACAGTATTTTCCTGATGTTTAGATGTGAGCGTTTTAAAATACCTTTAATTCTAAAAAGTTCATATTTTACCGACCGCCTCGTTGGTCGAGTGGCTAGCGTATACGCCTAACTACATTGATCAACCACTAGGCTCGGGTTCGATTCCCAACGGGGGCAGGCATTTGTGTGATGAACATTTAGATGTCTGCATTTCAGGGTCTGGGTGTTTATTAAATTTATTATGGTGTCCATTTAAGTATTTCTATGTATTAGAATTATTATTATGTATGTCTATGTATTGCTTACTTTGTGGTTAGTTTCAATTTGTGTAACTTGTCCAGGGATATTTATTTATTTATTTAATAAAAATATAGAAATATCTACGGAATTGCAAACGATAGGACTGCCATTCTGATTCTAAATCTGAGTTATTTATGTACCGACTATCAGTGTATAAAAGTATTACTTATAACCCTTATATGAAATAATAACAATTTGTGTATGTAATTTGTTCAAGTTTTTAAGTTTATCTTCTTTATAGAAACTTTTTAAGTATTTTCCTCAAGCCCATATCCCCGAAAAGAAGTCATACAATATTATAGGTGGCAAGACTATCGCCGACCGGGCACATATGCAACCCCAATTTTTTAAAATAGATAATTAGGATCTGATACGTTGGTTGTTTGGATGAGTTCGCTTGTTAGCGAGAAAATGCCTTTTGTTCATATCTTTTTTGTCAATGTAATATATAACACTTTTATGAATTTGTTGTGCAATAAAAAGTTTATTATTATTATCTCATTGTTGTACATCGTTATAAGATTGTCTAAATTTTAGAGATTTTTCTCCATACACGATACCAACATAAAATTTTATTTTTTTGTAATCTACGTTAGTGATTATACTAAAGCTAGACTTTTTGACTTTTGTATGCATGAAGCTTAAAGGTTTATAAAACCGAAAATTATGATAAAACAAAAAAAAGATTGTCGTTGGAATTATCATCATCAGCCGGAAGACGTCCGCTGCTGGACATAGGCCTCCCCCAAAGAGCACCACAAGTCACGATCACCAGCGACTCCTTTTTCTTGCGGATCACCGAATTACGGATCATATCTCGCAGAGAAACTCCGAGTATAGCTCTCTCCATAACACGCTGAGCGACTCTGAGCTTATTTAAGAGACCTACATTTAACGGCCAAGTCTCTGTTCCATATGTCATCACCGGTAACACACATTGGTCGAAGACTTTCTACTTTAACTTCTGCGGTAATTCGGACAAGAAGTTCCCCTTTAACTTCCCGGACGCTGCCCAACCGAGTTGGATTCGGCGATCGACCTCTTTCTTGAAGTTGGATTTACCTAACTGACCTAGGTACACATACTGATCAACAACTTCAAGAATTGAGTTCCCACCGTGAACTGGTATAGGTGCAACATGAACGTTGAACATGACTTTCGTCTTGTCCAAGTTCACCCTAAGACCCACCTGTTGGTAAACTTTATCGAGATCACCGAGCATTTTACTCAAGTCTTCCAGCGATTCCGGTATGACCACGATATCGTCTCCTAATAGAAGGTGAGTGATGTATTCGCCATTGACATTGATGCCGAGTCTTTTCCAGTTCAGAAGCTTGAAGACATCTTCCAGTGCAGCAGTGAACAGTTTCGGAGGAATAACGTCTCCCTGTCTCACACCTTTCTGCAACTGGAACGGTTTCGAGCTCTGATCCTGTAATCGGACCGACATAGTGGCTTTTTCGTACAAACACCTCAACACTTCGATGTATCGATAGTCGATGCGGCACCGCTGTAATGACTGTAGCACCGCCCATGTCTCAACCGAATCGAAGACTTTCTCGTAGTCCACAAACGCTAGACATAATGGCCGATTATACTCCTCGGTCTTCTGTGTAATCTGGCGCAGCGTGTGAATGTGGTCTACGGTGCTAAAGCCTTTACGAAACCCGGCTTGTTCGGGAGGTTAGAAATCGTCTAACCTGCGTGATCGTCGGTTCGTGATGACCCTTGAAAACAACTTGTAAATGTGACTCAGAAGCGAGATGGGTCTATAACTTTTCAATAAGGTTTTGTCACTTTTCTTGAAAAAAAGAACCACCACACCTCTGGTCCACGCTTCTGGAACATTGCCTTCGACAATGACGAAATTAAATAGCTTCTGCAGGACCTTCAGTACCGGCATTCCACCCGCTCTCAGTAGCTCAGCAGTAATTCCATCGTCCCCCGGCGCTTAACTATAGTTACATTTTATTACCTCGTCAAGATCAATTTTGTTGTACTTAGTATAAAATTTTTCAATTATATATTTATGTTAATAATATAATATATATAAAATAATAATAATGTAATTTATAAAATAAATAAAAAGGACGGATTTTCTGATAGAATGACATGTAATAATAATAATAAATCTTTATTTCACGTAAACCTACAAGAGGCACCTGTGACGCCGTGTATACGTGTATAATTTGTCACCATTAGGTACTGAAGGTCCAAAATTAAAGGTCGTACCAGGGCTGTTTAAATAAATGAACCTTATTCTTATAATTACAACAATAAAGTTTCAAGAAAAGAAACTTAAAAGAAGTAGATACATCTCAGTCTAATAAGTTACACAATTAATATTCTTTGAACGAAACCTGGTGTAAAAGTAACAAACTGAATAAGCCACAATTGTGTTTAATTAACCAAAAGTTGCAAACACCTTCAAACGCTATAAGAAGCTATTCCTTCGAAAAATGCAAAGTGAATTCAACGATGCAAGACTGCATAGAAAGTTTCACTCACTCAACTTTCTTATTAAAAATTGGTTGAAAAAGTTTTCGCGGGTAAAGGAATTTTAAACAGCCTTGTGATTAAGTTATGCGCTTGCTCTTTTAAATTTTTCAGTTAGTTTAAGTTTTGGAAGGCAGTTGGTAGTTGTAAACTAAAGTTTCTAGGTCCTGATAAATATAAAACGCAAAATTAAATTCTTTTGAGGTGTAAAGTAAACGTTTTACGTCATTGCTATGATGAAATTGCAGAACTAGATTTATAGTATACTAGCTGCGCCCCGCGGTTTCACCCGCGTAAGTCCCAATCCCGCGGGAACTCTGGGATAAAAAGTAGCCTATATGTTATTCTGGGTCTTCAGCTACCTACATACCAAATTTCATCGTAATCGGCTTTGTAGTTCTTGCGTGAAAGAGTAACAAACATTCATACATCCATACATACAAACTTTCGCATTTATAATATTAATAGGACTAGCTCTTACCATCGGCTTTGTCCGAGAGAGATTGTAATGTAAATTGCAAAAAAAGAATTTGGTTCTGTGTACATTTTGACAGAAGACAATGAACTTTTTGTATGGAGATACAACCATTTGTTACAACCAATGATTTATTAAAGATCGCTTTGACACTTTCCTATTTTTAAAGTCAGTTGGTTTCATTACATAAAATAGCGATTGACTTAAAGTGAATATTGTTGAAGTTATCATATAGATACAATTTCACCAAGTCTCGACGAACTGAACTGTAAATGGTACTTCTATTACATAAATATTTAACTTGTGGCACTGAATATGCTGTTGAATGGTGATTGACGATGGATATCCGTAATCAGATTAATTATCTACTCGCATAAGCCAAAGTTTAGTCATTCAAATTAGAAAATTTTATAAAATCCTACCGTACACGTAGAGGAAAATATTAATAAGCCCGAGGTGACATTTATGAATCTTCTGACTATGGCGTGTGGTATGATAGTCAGAAGATACTGATAGTATTACATTAGAAAAATTCCCATTCTATGAACATGTTTTATGAAGTTATTGGTACTATCACTAAACGTTTCAATTTGACGGAGATATCCGAGTCAACGGTAATTCGACAGCTATCGTACTTATTTGCATGCTTCCGTTAAAACATGGCAAAGCACAGAAGGCTATCTACATACAAAGTAAACTCGAACAACTCACACATAGACACTTCTCACGGACACGATATTATGAACCAATGTAGACCACTGTGATCGCGAGTAGCACCCGCTTAAGGTACGCTTTTGTAAACATTGTATGCAAAAATGGATGAACAAAAAAAGAGAAACACAGATATATATTCACGCTAATTAACTCGTTTTTTATGTGAGAGGTTAGCGAACATGCACATGGCTCTCCAGATAGGAAGAGAGAGCCATGGCCTACATATGTTACAGGTAGATCGCTGACCTTTGGCCTGGATTTCAGGACTATTGTGTAAGTTTACCACCTGGGCCGAAGTATAGCAGAGTCATTATAGGCGCTGGAGTAGGTAAAGCGGTGGATCCACACACAACCAAGTTGCTTAATAACACTCTACCAATAATAGTCTTGCTAGTAAAGACCTATTTTTGACCAAAGCTCGCTTTACAAGCTGCCTGGGAGAGAAGCAGATGGTGTATTCTATGGACCCGGACTTCTGATGGTGAGAGACAACAGTGGCCTATAAACACCATTGATGTCACAGGTGTGTCTCTATCATGTAGCGGGATGTTTGGGCCTATTGTGTTATTGCGTACTGACAGAGAGTATCTTTACACCCATTTCCCTGAAGAAGTAGGCAGAAGCACAACCAGGGCACTTACGACTAGCCAAAGACACTAAGTCCCACAATGTGATAGGTGGTAAGCCTATTGCCAACCGGTTACACAGTGTGTAATGACAAACACATATTTTAAGTTATTCACAAAAACTAACACAAACCTACTTTTTCAAATATATTTTTGTTCACATAGAGTGAACATAGAGCCTCTATGTGAACAAAAATATATTTGAAAGTATCTTCAATGTGTAATGACAAACACATATTTTAAATTATTCACAAAAACTAACACAAACCTCCTTTTTAAATATATTTTTGTTCACATAGAGTGAAGATAGAGTCTCTATGTGAATAAAAATATATTTGAAAGTATCTTTAATGTGTAATGACAAACACATATTTTAAATTATTCGAAAAACTAACACATACCTACTTTTTCAAACATGTTTTTGTTCACATAGAGTGAACATAGAGTCTCTATGTTCACTCTATGTGAACAAAAATATATTTGAAAAAGTATAATATCTCTACACAAAACAACGATAGCAAGTTTTATGAAAACTCAGTCGGAAAATAAATTAAAAGACTCAACATTTATTCACAGATACAAAATCCCCGAGCTATTAAAACACATAATTAAAACGCATAAGCAAACTTTTAAAAGCAGGGAAGAATATTTTTATCCAGAAACCTTAAGCCACGACGAGTTTAACATCGATAAGCTGTGGATCCCCGTTTTATTAATAAAGTAAGCCTGTAAGAAGTAAACACCGATTCCTAAGTTAATATTTATGAATATCTTTATTGCGAATTTTTCGTTTGAATATTGGGATCAAAATAAAAAATATTTCAAAACTAGGTGTTTGTCTATGACTTCGTCGATATGGGATAGGATTTTATACTTTATTCCTCCGGATGGTGCTTTGGCGATTGATTTTTTTAAAAAATGTTGACTATGAACTCGCACAACTTTAACTATACGCGTATCAAATTACATTAAAATCTGTCCAGTGGTTCATAGATGACAGATGGATTTTGATATTTATGGCATTGATAATACTTTTAGCGACTTTTTTATTAACATTTTTATTAAAACATCATTCTTCATTCTAGTACTGATTTTAAAAGCGTATGAACTCGGATTTTGTACTATGCGTATTTCTATTCAAATTAATCCTGCGCCTCGCCTCTGCCTCTGTGGTCTAGTGGTTCAGTTGTTGGACTTGACTGCACGAGGTCCTGGGTTCGAATCCCGGGTCGGGCAACCAACAGAAAATTGGGTTTTTCCAATTTTCTAATAAAAAAAATGTTGCTCGGGATTGGAAATGTGCCCGGTTGGTGATAGACTTGCCACCTATCACTTTGTGGGACTTAGTATCTTCGGCTAATCGTGGGTGCCCTGGTTGTGCCTCTGCCTACCCCTTCAGGGATATGGGCGTGAAGATACCTTTTTTTTTTAATCCTGCGGTTAAGGCGTGAAAGACAGACAGACTTTCACATTATAATATTATGGAATGGAAGGGAAGAATGAATGGAAATAATGGAAGTATGGATATTAGTTATTGTTTTTAAGAGTCACTAAAATAGTAAGTTATCAGTCGAGTAAATCAAGAAGCATTGCTGTGGATGAGGCAGGTTCGACTAATTTTTTTTGTCCTTTCCATACGAAATAAGCTTGGTTTTTGTTTATTTATTCTTATTTTTTTATTTATGTGCTGGGACGTGCATGTCTACAGAATAAATGCTGAAATGAACTTGAAAAATTCCGTGAGTGATCTATACGACCCATAAATAAATAAATAAATATTCCTAGACAAGTTACACAAATTGAATCTAACCCCAATGTAAGCAAATTATATGCTATTATCTTGGGTGTTAGTCAATGATACTATAACATAGAAATATTTGAATAGATACCAGAATACATTTAATAAACTTCCAGACCCGGAAATGCAGACATCCAAATGTTCTGATGAACACAAATGCCTGCCCCCGTCGGGAATCGAACCCGAGACTCGGGGTTCGTCGATGCAATTAGGCGAGTATTATTAGGCGAGTACTAGGCGAGGCCCATATTATGCAAGGCGGCCCATATTCGTACATATTTTGCAAGAGCAGTAGTAGGGTAATATTGATTTTATACCTAAATCTTTGCCCTGTCGGGCATCTTCATCTATCGGATAGACGATACAGTTTTGTACTGTATTTAGGTTTGTTTATCTGTAAGTCTAAGTCTAAGTTCATTATATTTGAGTACTTTAATATATAACTATAAATTGATAGTGATCAATCCTTGACAAAAGGCTCAAGTTTATGAAATCCATTTTACGAGCCTTAATCAGTTATTTGAGTTTCAAGAGCTGTCTAATACCACTTCAATTTACGAGTCAAAAGACTAATAAAATAAAATCAAAAATATGTACCATTACGCCCGTTTCCAATAAGAAGTAGGCAAAAGTACAACTAGGGCACCTGTTGCTCGCCAAAGGTACTTAGTTCCATAATATGGCAGGTGGTAAACCTATCGTCAATCGAGCACTTTTTCAATCCCGGGTAACAAAGTTTTCATAAAAAAAATGTAAACATATTTTACTAACCCAGTCTGAACCCGAGACTTAACGCAAATACTAGATACCTTACGTACTTACTTAGTTACTTATTTATGCAAGATTTCTAACGGGATTGGCCGAGAGTATCGAGATGCCGAATGTCACGATCCTTAAAAACCTGCCCTCCTTCCTTCACATTCATTACCCTTTTCATACAACATGTACTGGATATCAAGACCACAAAATTGACTAAAGAATATCCTGAATATTTGCTTATCAATATGACGACACAACTGATGGCCAATATTGAAGAGATCATGCTATTTTAGATCAGTTGCCAGGTAACAGTTGTTATTTTTCAATTCTTAATTAAAATATCTTAATAGCAAAACTCTAGAAGACCCCGTGCTGGTAAGGGCTCCTTTGTTGAATAGACCACCTGCCTTCCTTGCCAGACAGATCGTAAAAGGCGAGCATAGGCTCACCGTCACTAACACTGTGACATTTGACTAGGTGGTAGAGTTTAGCAGCGACTCGCCCGGATTGGTACCACCGCCTTACTTATTCCTGTACCAATATATTGGGATTATGACACTGTTTAAACTATGTTGTTGTAACATTATTGCTAACTTGTCTTGTTCCAGCTTGGATAATAGCCACTACAAGGCTTAAGACCTACCAAACTCATCTTGGCAACGCATAATTTTCACCTTTGATGTCTATAGGAAAAGTTTTGATGTGAAACATCTATAGCCGCACGTAAAACCGATTTCTGGCGTGGCGACGCCTGCCGTGGCGACGCGACGCCTCGCTATATGATGGTATATATATGAAGTAGTGTGTATGGTGTGGCGACGCGTCGCCATGTGCAATCGACGATCTATCTATCTAAAAAGTACGTCTACGTATTAGTCTACAATCGTAATATTTTATTTTATCGTTCTGACATGTTTAGTTCCTATCACAATCTGTTCTTTTCTGAATATTACTTTTACAAAATAATGTCGATGTTTCACATCTGCCAGGCGTCCCGTGACGGCTTACATTTTTTCTAAAGAAAATAGTCCATATGTTTCTACGCTCAGATTATATAAACAGGCCGTAGCTTATGGATAAACGTCATAAATAATCTATGATTACAATCGCTTATCACCAAAATTATTTCTGTAAGCCTTCTCAAAATTAAAATTATTGTTAAATAATCTGTGTTACAAATTTATTTACATAACGAGAAAAAATGTAAAACGACCTAAATAAATTACAACGGACATAATAAAATATCAAACATTAAAATGCCGTTTTAAAAACTCACGGAACGTAAGGGATGTTCTATAGGACATTTTTTCTAAAGAAATCAGTCCATTTTTTCCCAGATTATATAAATATACCGTAGCTTATGGATTAACCTCACAAATAATCTAAGATGACAATCATTTCTGTAAACCTTCTCAAAATTAAAATTATCGTTAATCTGTGTTACAAATTTATTTACATAACGAGAAAAAAAGTAAAACGACCTAAATAAATTACAACGGACATAACAAAATATCAAACATTAAAAGGTCGTTTTAAAAACTCACAGAACATCCCTTAGAGAAAGTTCATATTCTGATAAATTAAACATTGTTATTCACACAATCACCACCCAACAAAGGTTTATATCACATCCGTACCTTTCATTACGTTTAATAAAATGGGATAAAACAACGCTGTTTTTTTGCAATAAGCTTATTGTGTACAATCCCTCTTCCCGTGACCAACGTAATTGAGTTAATCGTCAATATTAACATGCTTTTTTGTATTTTATGAAAAAGGTTTTCTTAATGTAAATGCTTTTTCTTTTTACAAGAGTTTATGTTAAGGGAAAGTCATTAGAGTGCTATACGCGTATGTTTATTATTTATATACATTTTGGGCTTTTTAAAATTACAAATAAGTGGCTTTCTTGTGACTAATAAATACTCGCCATGACTAATGCCCGGTTCCTATATTCAAAAAACGAATCGTTTTGATTACGGATTGTAATATTTCGTACGCTTAGTAAGATTACTAACAACGGTTGCTCGTTTCCGACTATTGATTCTAAACATTTTTTAAAAATATTGGTAAGGCTCCGTTACTTTTGAACAAACTACGAATGGTTTAGCTGACGGATTAGGATTCGTTATTATAGGAACCGGGCATAAAAGTGACGATGGTGAATTGCTAAAAGGAGGCTAGAATGGTAGCTCAAAATTTAAGAGCCAAGCCAAAACCAAGCCTAAGACCATCGATAAGTTACCAAATTTAAAATTGTCTCCGTGGTTTGATAGTCCGGTGTTGGTGTGTATCACATGAAGTCTCGAATTCGATTCCCAGGTCGGACAACTCAAAATATTTTTTCCATTTTCTAACAAAAACAACGTTACACAGGATTGGATAAGTGCCAGATGAAAGTTTGACACCTGTACATTGTGTAGATGTGTAGATGTATGGTTGTACCTTACCTGCCTTGTTTACATATGTTTATTCTTCCAATAATTGCTCTCATATAAAAGACTTAAGACCTCAACAACAGCAACCTTATTACCAGGATTGGTGTCTACGGCCCTCCACATAGATACCTTTTCAGAATCCCGTTTCGAAATTTCAAAACAAAATGGCACCCCATATAAATCCACTCCAATTTCAAACAAAAAAATTCCGAATGTATGTGGTATCTCCATAGATTTGTACAGATTCGTTGCATTAGAATTTTTTTCGAATCGGAATTCCTGAACAAAATTCCGTATTATGTATTTATTGCATCAGGACATCCATCTGCTTGTCTGCCTTTTGACGTAGCAATCTTGCCTTGATAAATTTAGAATTTAAATTTATAAGAGTTCCAGAAGATTGTAACACATGTTAACCTTGTCTAAAACTTGGAGAAAACTTTGTTTCTTCCAATTACTATTAAATTTGGATTACATCTACAATCCAGACGGATGCAAACAAATGTTTAAAACCATCTAGACCGCCTCGTTGACCGCCTCGTTGGTCGAGTGGTTAGCGTACACGCCTAACTACATCGACCAACTGCGAGGCTCGGGTTCGATTCCCGACGGGGGCAGGCATTTGTGTGATGAACATTTAGATGTCTGCGTTTCCGGGTCTGGGTGTTTATTAAATTTATTCTGATATATATTTAAGTATTTCTATATATTAATATCGTTGACTAACACCCATAACACAAGCATATAATTTGCTTACTTTGGGGTTAGATTCAATTTGTGTAAGTTGTTCAGGGATATTTATTTATTATTTATTATTATTATCTAGACCGTCCTATAGGATTCCTGTTTCTTCCGAAATAATAACTGCTAGCGCTGATACGAACTAACTCGTAAAACGTAAGCTTTGATGCAACCAAGTATAAAAAGACTCGTTTTGATATGTTGGCAAGGGAATGTGAAATGGATAATGTATTTCTATGTATCAAAAATGTATAGAGGAGCTGGCTCAAAAATAAAAGATACACATAAAGAAAAACAAATTCAGATTGTACTTTGTATTTTTAACTAGTGTTTGCATTTCTCGCGGCTCGTCTGTCGGTTGTGAATTCTGAATTATTCAACTAGCGAGCATTCTGGTTGTATGTATACGCTTCCTGAGTGAGAATTATTACAAACAATGTTACTTTTTCTTTGCACATTTTGTGGGTATGAAATAACATCGCAACAAAAAAGTAAAAAAAAACTTGATGTTTTTACAAAAATATTTGGATTAATAGGAAACGTTTAAATGTAAAACTAAACTACTCACAAAATGTGACACAGCGTAATGACGTGGACACACCACACGAGGCAGAATGGAAAGAATGTTTGACCGCCTCGTTGGTGGAGGGGCTAGACTACATGCCTAACTCCGCCGACTAACCGCAAGACTCGGGTTCGATTCCCGATGAGGGCAGGCATATGTGTGATGAACATTTAGATGTCTGTATTTGCGGGTCTAGTTATGAATTAAATTTATTTATTTAATTAAGCACATCTATATATTAGAATCGTTGACTGACATCCATAATATAAACATAAAATTTGCTTCCTTTGGAGTTAATTCGATTTGTGTGACTTGTACAGGGATATTTTATTATTTCTTGCCTGCCATACCACAGATAGTCGGCCCAATTTCATACTAGCTGTTTACCCGCGACTTCGTCAAAATTACTTTTTATACAACATTATACTGAGTTCTGTTCCTTTAGCTTTATGCATATCAAATTTATTCAAAATCAGTCTGATGTTTGAGCCGTAAAATCGTAACAGACTGTCAGACTTTAACATTTAGTATGGATTATAAAAAAAAATCTTTTTGAACGATGCGTTGTCCGTAATCGGTGGTTGTGTGTACTGATCCACAAAATCACGGACAGTAGGAAGCTAGAATAAAGAAATTTCAGGGACATAAATCCCATTAAAGGTAAACACCTTGAAATACAATTGTCTGGTCCTGATCGCCTAGTACTTGAACTTGTTTAAGGGGCATATTTATCTCTCTTATTGGTAACACTACTACATAACATAAAACAAAGTCGCTTTCTCCTGTCTGTTTGTCCCTATGTTTGCTTAAATCTTTAAAAATGCGCTACAGATTTCGATGCAGTTTATTTTACTAGATAGAGTGACTCAAAAGGAAGGTTTTAATGTATAACGCATGTATAATATTATAAAATAAATATGCGCGTGACTTCCCAATCACGCCTTGTACCTTGGTTGTTAGACGTTGTCGTGCGCACTATAAACACTCAGTATCATAATATCATCATAACTATTACACTTTCACAAAAAGTGACATACATCACACAAGCGTGATAAGGTTAAACGAGGCTCAGCTTGATCTACACGGAACGAATTTGCCTATTATACAAATTTATCGTTCCTCGGAGTATACTCATGCAGTGCAAAGGTTGGCTTTTTGTCAAAAAATAGCTGAGTTAGTTACAACATTACCTCAAAAACGGTTTAAATGATTTTGCTAAAAATTGATGAGATAGCACTGAACTAAGAGAAGGACAGAAAACACTTTTTATACCGTTTAACTTCGAGGAAACTAATGCCCGGTTCCTTAAATAACGAAACGTAATGCGTAAGTTAAATTATTTACAGTTGGCTCAAACGTAACAGATCATTACTAATATTTTCAAAAAATGTTCAGAGCTTATTTATTTATTTAACAATTCTTAAACATTTAAGTCTTAATAACTAGTATGTATGCCTCTTACAGGCATGTATAACATGCACCAAATTTAAGTAACATAAAGTAATTATAATTTAAATCTAGGGTGGTTTTAACTAATAATTATAGTACAGGCAAAAGAGAACAAAAAACACTTAAGACACATAATTATTTAATTGTAGATTCTGTTAATCAAGAGCGTACGAAACTGGCAGAGTTCTAGGGAGAAAATATCTTTAGGTTCGTTACTGAACCATGTATTATATGTGCTACGCATGCGAGGTATTGGTGAATTTTTACCAAAAACCGTGGTTTGGAAGGGTGGTTGAAACATAGAAATTTTATTAGAAAATTGAAAAAATCCAATTCGCTTTTTTTTGGCCGACCCGGGACTTATGCAGTGAAGTCCAACACCTGGACCGCCAGACCACAGAGGCGATAATTTCTAGAGGAGGAGGAGGAATTATGTATGGTATCTTAAACTTAAAAAGTTTTAGAAGCTGAGGGTAGTCAATAAGATTGTTGAAAATTTTATACATGAATATAAGGTCCAAAAATGTTCTGCGCTTAATTAAGGAAGACATGTTAAAATACTTTAGTTTTTCATGGTATGATAATTTTTTCTTTCCGATTTTCTCAAAATATGATGGGTGCCATAAAATTTTTTTTTGGACCCTTTTTATTCTTAGTGTATGGGTAGCATAGTGGGGCTTACCGTCTAACGAGCAACCGCTGTTAGCTATTTTACTAATCGTACAAAATACTACCGTCTGTAATCAAAACGACTCGTTTCTTGAATAAAGGAACCGGTTATGCCCGGTTTCAAAAACAAAAATCTGTTTTTCCAATACAAATTGAACGGTGGAACAAAGTTCGCCGCAAGAGCTAGTTCTCTAAAAAATATTCTTCTCGTACTCCGATTGAAAGAAAGAAAACTTGTGTGTTTGAAACAAAGGTATGAAAAGAGTTTAAATTACTGCTTCTGATTGGCGACGTAACATTTTGGCTTAAGTAAGATAACACCTTTACTATTTACAGGCCACGTGTGTATTTACCTGGATGAAGATCCATCATCTTAATTGTTTGTTTGTCATTCTCGTTTTCATTGCCAACCATTGCTGAATATCGACCGGATATTGTGCTTGGTATAAAGTGATCTTCATACCAATTATTATTAATAATGTGAGATGTATTACTAATGACTGTGTATTAATAATGTGTTTGTAATAAGAAAAAAAGAAAAGCCCGCTGCCCGGTCTTCTCAGTGTGTGACCGCGTTCCGATCCAATGACAGTTTTTAGAATTATATAGACTCTTTACAAGTGCCTCCTGTAAGGTGAACGTTTAAGGTTTCCTCTTCAATAGTCATCTCTGTGTTCTAGCGGTTCAGTTGTTGACTTGACTGCATGATGTCCCGGGTTCAAATCCCGGGTCGGGCAACAAAAGAGAAAATTAGGTTTTCCAATTTTCTAATAAAGAAATGTTGCTCGGGATTGGAAACGTGCCCGGTTGGCGATAGGCTTGCCACCTATCATACTGTGGGACTTAGTGTCTTCGACTAGTCGTGGATGCCCTGGTTGTGCTTCTGCCTACCTCTTCGGGGATATGGGCGTGAAATTACTTTTTTTTAGTCATCACCATCATCACCACCCAGGCTCTAAGCCCCACTATCCTTCATAGTTAGATGTGGCAACTCCAATAGCCTTCAAGGCTCCGCTTTTCAACTTTTACTTTTCGGCTGCCATGTATTTTAGCATTGTTTACTTATGTACAAAATGTAACAAAAATGCAATATAAAAACGGTATTCTACATTTAACTATTCTGCACTCGTATCACAATATGATATCATCATCACAATTATCACACTGTCACAGAAAGCGACCCACATCACACACGCGTGGTCAGATTAATCACGGCTTAACTAAATCTCTGCGGGACGAATTCTCCTTTGTTATACGAATTGTCCGTATCTGTATGTAAGCTTTTACGTTTGTTAGAACACGTTTTTGCGTTTGTTAATCTAGTTTCAAATTTTCTTTGTAACATGACGTTATGGCGGCAGAAATAAGTAAGGCGGTGGTACCAATCCGGGCAAGTCGCATGAATTTTCGAGAAACATGAATTTTTGAACTTATTACTGCAATTTTTTTCTTAAATTGTACTTTATGAACATTATTTGTACGCCACTAGACCAAGAGTAGTCTTTTTTTATAGTAAAATCTTCAAGACCTTGTTTGTACCTACTTCAATAAACAAATTGAGATTGATAAAACCCGTTATAACGTAAATTTTTCAAAGAATTTTTTCTGATATCAAAATAATGTATACCGTATAAAATACTGTGTTTTTTTTAAACGTCAAGCGTCATGTCTCATGAGAATTTCGTATTAGTATTCCTTAATGTATAAATAACAATAGCTATCAAATTATGTAAATAGAAGTATATTCTGCCTACACAACACGTCCCAATGTGACTTCAATCGTTTTTTGTAAAATATTGAAAAGTAAAATAATACATACATATATACATATTTTCTACTTCTCTTAAACTCAACGCTGATACCGTACCACTAGACCACACAGACAAGTTGAGTTACTGTACGATACATATGGCCCAAAGTTCGGATTTAATTAATAAAAAACAATAACAAGAAATTTACTAATTTGGTTACAAAACCGTCAAGTCGTAGGTCATATTCCATATTATTATGAATGTATGAGTCGGCTATGGATCTACCACTTTGCCTATTGCTGTTGCCACAGTGACTCTGACATGTTCTGCGGGTCTAAAACGGCCGCTTTCGGTGAATCACAATATGAATCTGATATGAATATTTCACCAAATCATAAAAAGGCCACTTAAGCGGCAATTCATATTATCATTCATTTGCAATTCTTTTCTGGCAATTCCTTCGTTTGACAATTTTCTAGTGGTTTTCTATGAGATTCGTAAAA
>NJDD01000519.1:28166-51018 GCA_002245505.1 Calephelis nemesis
AAATAGAAAATAAATTTTAATGAATTTAAATTAAGAAAATAGTGTTAAAAATTTCAATGAATATAAATTAATAATAGTGTGAATAAAAAAATATTTTATTTAAAAAAAAGCATGGGGTGTATGGTGTCAATAGTTATAAATATTTTATATGACAGATATGAGTAGAGTGATTATCATTTCGATAATATCTTAAAAAGCACCCCACGCTTTTTTTAAAATAAAATATTTTTTTATTCACACTATTATTAATTTATATTCATTAAAATTTTTAACACTATTTTTTTATTTAAATTCATTAAAATTTATTTTCTATTTTTTAGTTCGGTTTTCTATAAAAAGCGTGTTTTTCAGTTTTTTTAAACTATTATTTATTTTCTACTTTTTAGTCTGGATTATTTATAATAGCTCGGTTTTTTTTTTAATTTTAAACTATTGCACGACTCATGATGCGAAGCATCAGAGAGTGCTTTACGTTCGAAAATTTTTTTTTTCGCCTTATTTCGATATTTTGCGTACTATTGTCGAGATAATTTAACGGAGATTAATTCTATACTTGCTAAAAATTAATTTAGTGCAATAGCAAAATATAGCTGCAAACAACTAAACAATTTTTCTGTTTAAATTCATTAGGCAAATATAGTGCCGTTTCGATATGTACAATCTATTTGGCTATTTGATGCTGATATCACCGTTTGGTGCAAACTTTCAAAAATATCTTTATCTATCATCAGGCTTGTTACATAACAAGGTTACATATATTTTTTAATTTTTACGTTTTCATAAAATTTTACCTGTCTTACGACTTAACAAATTGTTTATATTCTTTATATATCTCATACACGTTTTCGGTTACTGAGCACAAATAGTCTACTCCCCTACATAAATATGAGCAACGGACGAACGTAGACACGCGTTTTTTTTCTAATTTTTTTAAATTCAAATTTATTAAAATTTATTTTCTATTGTTTAGTTTGGTCTTTTATAAAAAAGTAGTTTTAGTTTTTTTAAAACTATTACTTATTTTTTACTTTTTACTTTGGTTACTTTATAAAAGCGTGATTTTTTAATGTTTATAAACTATTATTTGTTTTATAGAATTAAAATTCTCTTTAGTATACAAAAATGTGTCAATATTAGAGAAAACGGCTAAAGATAATTATTGGAAATAAAAATTAACATCGAGTCCTGCCTTATCGACTGTAGAGAAAAATTATAGAAAATTTTAATTCATTTTCTTACCTTATCGATTATAGATGAAAATTATATAAATTAACAAAAATAATGTTTTGCAAATTGTGGAATAATTTTATCAAATTAGTGTATTGTCATCGGTCCTCAATAAATCTACAAAGTTTGAACGAAATCTGGCTGTTTAAAGTAGGTCAAAATCGCGCCCAAAGAAGTCGGTTACAAACATACAGGTGAAGCTAATAAAAAGCGTGTAAAAAAACAAATACTCTTTCACGTAATATATATTATTTTAAGTTGCCTTGTTTGTTTATCGTTTCAAAAGTGTGAATTTTACTAATTGGTGATTTTGAAAAACATCATTTCCGTACTGTTCCAAAGTCCCGTGTTGGTCCAGATACGCTGAAGCCATCCGAAACCGATCTGAAATCAGCTGCGTCTCTGCTAGGCAGCTCGTAAAAGGCTAAAATATAGATCATCACCGACAAGACCATTAGTGGTACAGTGCTGTGCAGCAACTTGCAAAATTCATCGCTTTACCTATTCCTGCCGCCATAATGACTCTGTCATGTTCCAGCCCGGAACAATAGGCCTAACATTCCGGCCACAGGACAGTAACGCACCTGTTAAATCTATATCTATAGATCACGGTTATGTCTTATCACCAGGATAGACGTATGCTTCTTCGCTGACCTCTCACATAAATAATGGAGGTAATTTAGTCAGTACAAGCTACATTCTTAAGTAATTTTAAAATATGGTGCAATCTGTGAATGTATTACACGAGTAGAAAATCCACACACACAACACAATACTCATTTTTTGTCTGTTTGTTAGCACATTTCAATCCATTGGAAATTATGAGTCTGATTTAAAATCAAAGTATTTATTTTATTAATTTATTTTATGACTAGCTTCCGTCCGCGACTCGGTCTGCGCGGATGTCGGTCTTCGCGTGATAAAACTGAAAAATTAAGATTTATTTTTTTTTCGCATTTTTCCAGGATAAAAAGTATACCATTTTATGCTCAGGATAATATAACACAATTATACCAAGTTTCATCGAAATCGCACCGTTAGACAGACTGGCAAATTTTTTTTTATTACATATTTGGGTTTGGTATCGATCCAGTAACACCCCCTGCTACTTATTAAAGTGAAACTTCTATATCGGGGTTGGAAAAAAAATTAGTGTAACATTTTTTTGTTACGCGTCACATTTTACATTACGCGCCATCTTTGTTCTTATCCCCACCACGCGTGATTCTAAGTATACTTTCTCCAGCGGAGTAGGGATTAGCAATAAACTATTTTTTTTATGAATAACGTCATAAAGAAGTTTCACTTCTTCACTTCTTACGAGTATACGCTCGTACACGCACACATTTTTTTTTAATATTTTCAATGTACAGAATTGACCCTTCTACAGATTTATTATGTGTATAGATATTGGAAGTCAAACAATCAGACGGATTTCCTGACGGTAAGAAATTCATGTCGCCTAGAGATACTAAATGCGGCGAAGTCGTTGCGAAACTCTACCACCTAATAGGATGACACGGTGTTGGTGACGGTTAGCCTATGCTTGCCTTTTACGAGCTGCCTTGCAGAAAGGCAGATGGTCTATTCTGTAAAGGAGCCCGGACCAATACGGGGAAAACAAAAACAAAACAAACACAAACAAAAACAAAGTCCCAAAAAATGAGAATTAGATTTTCCTTAAGAATAACAATAGAAACTAACGTTATCATTTCATTTCATTCTTTATTGTACACAATCAAGAGTGAAATAATATACAATGAAACAACAGAGAAGATATAACGCAAATTATTTTATGCTAAATTATTTTACAAAAAGCTAGCAAGATATTTATTCCAGCAAACGTAATATGAAATGCTAGAATTAACAATGTACGGTATAAAAAACAAATTATAACACGATGAAATACTAATGCTTAACTTGTTATTTTTAATTTCTGACGGAAAAAGCGTTTGACGTGTTTCTATTTATGTATTGTGTGTGTCTGTGTCTGTCTGTAGGATTATAACTCCTAAACATATGGACCGATTTCCATGCTGTTTTTTTTGTTTGAAATCTGTGATTGTGATCAATATTGATCTTAGCTACATTACGGGCAGATCTTGTCGGGCGCTTTTTGTATAAATAATTATTCAATGACATTATTATAGTTTACTTGCTTTTACTAATCCTTATGCATAACTAGCAGCTCGACGCAGCTATCTATTAAAAACATATCGAAATCCGTTGCGCTGTTTTAAAGATCTTAGTATAACATAAGAGCAGATAGCGGTAATGTCAGGGTCCTGAGTAAGTCGGTGGCCTCATTATTCAAGCACGTAAAAATACATAATACACTAATTTCTTTTGTGCACTTTCAATGCACAAAATTGTACAAAATGCCACCAAAATTGATTAATTTTAGTCAATGTAAACACGAAATTTAATAATTACGAAATCACTACGACCACCCTTTCTCTCCATGATGCTGAAACCCTTGTTTTAGTTTAGTAGCACTACGTAAGTGATAATAAAAATATACGTTCTTATTTTTTCTAAAACTAAAATCAACCAGTATTTCGTTCAGTTATAGAAACTGCTAACACGCTTACATCATACAGCCTAATTTCAAGTGATATATTATGTGGAGGTTACAAGAAGGTTGTAAAGTTAGTCTCCGGCCGCATGATGTATGGTCGCCGTGACCTCTCGACCTACGCGTCATTTCCGCTCAGTTCCAGAGTGACATTCTTGAGTTATGTTGGGATACTAAATAAGAGTTATTTATATTTTAAGTTCTGTTGTGGTAAAAGTGTTTAAGTATACCACAGAAAAGAGAGGAGGAGAATAACAACTTAGGTATATGTATATATACGTAAAGCAAGTTTTTTACGTAGTAAGAAGATAGAACAGACATTGCCTTTGTGATCTTGCGATTCAGGTGTTGGACTTGACTTCATGAGGTCCCGGGTTCGATTCCCGGATAGTTAACAAAAAGAAAATGTGTTTTTTTTTAAGTTTTTTACTAAGAAAATGTTGTTCGGGATTGGATGTGTGCCCCGTTAGCAACATGCTTTATGGGTCTTAGTGTCTTTGGCTAGTTGTGGGTGCCCTGGTTGTGCCTCTGTCTACCTCTTCGAGAATAAGGGCGTTAATATACTTGTGTAAACATAAAAAAATATAAGATTTTCTAGATTGTAAAAGCTAGCAATCTAGAAAGAGAGAGAGATTTTAAAGGTGTATTGTTGTTCTGAAATGTACACATATATAGTTTTATTATTATTGGATAGATAGAGTTTTATAATATAAACTATACTTTAATTGCAATTCTTTTTGAAAAAAGTATCTTCACACCCGTATCCCCGAAGAAGTAAGCAGAGACACAGAGGGCACCCACGACTAACCGAAGACACTAAGTTCTAGTGTGACAGGTGGCAAGATTATCGCCAACCATGCACATACCCAAACAAAAAAAAATAAACTTTTAGTAATTGTAAACTTTAACCATCTCCAAAGAAGGAGGAGGTGCCGAATTTGACTGTATCTTTTTCGTATGTTTATTACGAGATTACTTAGCCAATAGCCAACCAAATTATGATAGTTTTAAAAAGATAGATATGATTCCGAAGTGGTCTCATATTAGTTTTACTTTTTTGGATTTTGATTTATAATTAATAGTGCATAAATGTTTCACTTAAATGTTATTATTAATTATATTTTATTAAATATTAATTAAACAAGATAAGTGAAAAATGTATCTATGCATTATTTTGTGTAACTCAAAAACTACTAGCAGCATGTGGATAAAATTCATGTGGGACCTTACCTTACCTTATGAAAAAAGAAATTATCAAATCGCGTCATACATTATGTACTCAATGAAGTAGTTGGATTTGGCTTTTGTAGTTTAACTGCACTTAATTATTTTCAATTTATTTCATTTAAATATTGTTATTTTATAATAAATACTCTAAACTATTACTATACACAGTAAACAGTAGTAAGAATAGCTAATCTCATGGTGAAAAGCAATTTTCTAATAAAAAAAATGTTGCTCGGGATTGGATATGTGCCCGGTTAGCGATAGGCTTGCCACCAATCACATTGTGGGACTTAGTGGCTCTGCCCGCCCCTTTGGGGAATCGGGAATCGGGAATATGGACGTGAAGATATTTTACTTTATACAAATTTTTTGTCGGCATTGTAATTTATGACATACAAATAAACTTATTTTAAAAAGTAGGGAACAGGTTAGTTAAGGGAAGCTGCGAAGATCTTTTAAAGATAATTGACTTTGTTTCATTGTTATGTTTGTTGTAACATACTATTCTTTCTTTACCCAAGAGCTTATTGCTAACTTGGGTTCAGTCCGAAGACTCTAATATAACTTTTACCGTCTACCCTACCTACCATAAATATACACAAATTAAATTCGCCTTTTTAAAAATCGTGTCGCGTTCTTATGCAAAGCTTCCAGTGAATTAATTCCGGTTAATAAAAAATAAGAGTCCATTTTCAAGAATCTTAAGATACTCTTATCTTGAAAATATTTTTGGAATGTCTCAATTTCGAAATTCCTCGTACAAAAGATTCCACAAAAGAGATGAGAATATTTTTTCACGGGACGCTTATCAAAGTGCAGTTTTAGCGTTATAAATTGCAATTTAAAGTCCACAACATTATTTATATACAAGTCCACATCGACCGCTTTGTCGCCTATTGCCTGTTACTTTTCATCTGCAGCATTTCAATTCCCACAGCATATTTTAGAATTTACCTCAGAAGCGTGTTCTCTTACAAAACCTGTTATTCTTGTTTTCTCTTTAAAATTTTATTTATTTTCAGTAGCAATTCTGTTGACGCAAATAAGGCCTTACTAAACTAAAATCAGTAGTATTACTAAGATTTTTCGAACGTGATTACTTTTTAAAAAAATAAAGAAAAAATTTTACCAGTCCATAAATCTAAGTTAACCTATGTCCTTTAAATAGATTTAAGATGACCCTATAGTTTACAGAACAGCAATTGTAACTTAAAACCTAGAAATTTCATTTTTAGTTTAGTCTATGCTAATAAAACTATCAGCATTAAGCCCTTGTTTAAACGTCACATTAGACTAGTTTTAACCTTCTTTTTTTAAACAAAGGAGAAGTTTCCCAATTCGACTGTATCTTTCTTTTATTTTTTGAATATTTTTTTACGCGATTACTCGGGCAATAGCCAAACAAATTTGACAATAAATAATAAATTTCCCTAGACAAGTTACACGAATTGAATCTAGCCCTAAAGTAAGCAAACTGTATGCTTGTATTGTGGGTGTTAGTCAATGATTCTAATACATATAAATACTTAAATAGATAACAGAATAAATTTAATAAACACCCAGATCCGAAAATGCAGACATCTAAATCTTCATCACACAAATGCCTGCCCCCGTCGGGAATCGAACCCGAGCCTCGCGTTTGGTCGATCTAGTTAGGCGTGTACGTTAGCCACTCGACCAACGAGGCGGATAAAGATAGATATTGTTTCCGAAGAAGACTCATGTTAGTTGTATCATGATCCGACTAGATTTTTTCTTTATTCTATTCTATACATATGAGAAACCATTACAGTGATACCGAGTAAGAAGGGATTTAGACGATGTCACTGATTCTCCAGTGCGTGATGATGACGATGACCAAGTTGTACCAGTGCAATTAGGTGCAGACTATTTAGAGGATGTGCCACTGAAGTATATCAAGCGAACAAAGTTCATTGGTCGAAACAGGAATGCGCAATGGCTTGTGCAACAACCACTGCAAAATGTTTGTAAAAGATCGCATAATATAGCTACTCATTTGCCCATCATCATCATCATCATCTGACCATCATTTTCAAAACTTCATAAGAACAAAATTGTAAAACGCATTATTAGAGCCATTGGTATGTTTTTCCTACCATCAGAAAATCCGTCTGCTTATTTGTCTTCCAATCACTTAAAACACTTCGAGTTTACTCATACATACATCACAATAAAACATATCACATTTCCATGTTTTAGAAGCAATCCTCTCTAATATTCATTCAAATAATATTTTTATGGGGATAGAGATTTTACGAGTCGCAGAAATATTATAGATGTGTATGTATTTAGGATCTCGTTATGATAGAGGCGATAAAACTCCATGAGGGTGTTTCCTCTACAAAGTTGTATTTAACTTTTATGTGAGGGGATACGCAATAATTTTTACAATTTTACAACGAACGTTTGGGGCGCGGGGTTTGTAGGCTTTCGCTGGATACGTGGAGATCACATCATATTAATTTTTTAGTTACATACACGCCAAGGCAGAGAGTATCAAGTGCCAAACTTCACGATCCTGACAAACCTGTCTAACTTCCTTCACATTCTCTTACCTTCAGAATATTTTTTTTCCGCTTCAAACTTCTAGATTATTACACAAATGGGTGGTAGAACCCTTTAAACTTATAAATATCTTACGTAGTAGTAGACAATTAGGATCGAGTAGTTTCTTTCTATTCTTGTGTTGTATTCTTCCAATTAAACAAACCTTGCTCATGTAACCAAATATATTTACTGCTTCAAAATTGAATAACGACTGTCCAATAATGTAACATTTATATAATCTTATCAGTCAACATCAAAACCCCTTTTACCGGTCAACATAACATTCTAGTGGACATTCAGATAATTATATTAACGATATAAATATCAGCAATTACTTTATGCCAAAAATAATTTGATTAATTACGTACGTAATTAATAATTACAAATTGTTATACAACTAAGAGAACAAGTTTCATATCGACAAAGTCATAGAACTTAAAAATTGTCATAACTACTTTCAATTTAAAAATAGCATACCTAAAAATAACCAGAACTTATCTTTTGTTCACGTTAATATTAGATCTATGATAAAAAAACTTTTGGAGAATCGAACAAATTATTAGCACGTCACGATCTAAAATTGATGTGTTGGTAATAACAGAGGTAAATATAAGTTATTCAAGTTTACCCCTGTTTAATATACCGGAGTATACGATGCAACCAGTATTACGAAAAAACAGAAAGGGTGGTGGAATAATTGTCTATATTAAAAACAATCATAAATTTACACTCAGCAAAATCACAACATGACACTGTGAATCTCTTGTAGGTAAAATTACAACCACTACGTCTTCGGTATCATTATGTCCAATATATAGGCCTCCTAACTCTAACAAATTACTATTTATATCGGAGATAGACCAAATACTTTCTAAGTTTGAGAACACTAATATTGTTTTCTTAGGCGATATTAACATCGATTTAAGACAGGATACCACTGTAAAAAAAACATACATTAATGCTATGAGCGGACACGGTCTATCCTGCGGAATCACAGACTACACTAGAGTAGAGACATTAAATAATATGATAAAATCTTGTATTGACCATATATTTATAAGATCCCGCACGAAAGACGTATACACCGCGGCACTCTGTACTGTACTGGCCGATCACCGAGTCATTGCATGCACGTTTGCTACGGAGGTAAAGGCAAACTCACGCATACAGGCTGCTCCAATTTACGTAACGCGTATAGACAATGCTAAAATGAATAGCTTACTTGACGAAATAAATTGGGAGCCTGTTCAGAATATGAACGAATATCAACGAAATATATAAATACTTAAGAACTAATTTTAATTATTGCTATCAAAAATCGCAAATTCAACTGAAAATTCAAAATTCAAAACGTGATGTACATAAATGGGTTAACAAAAATATAAACAATCTATGTCACAAAAGAGACAAGTTATTTTCGGAACGGTTAAAAGATACAAATAATAAAATCTTAAGAGCTGAATATAATAAAATTTGGAATAAAACTAACAAATTAGAAATATATAGAAAATTATATATAATAAATATAGAAATAGTTATTTTAGAAACGAAATAAATAAACATAAAATGACATGAAACAGCTTTGGCAAATCTTAAATAGAATATCTGGAAAAGTATGCAAATCAATTGATGACATAATTTTAAAAGCCTTTGATTCAGAAAATGAAAAAAATATAAGTAGCTAACAATTTTGCTAGTAAATTTCAACAAATCGTTAAAAATATAATAGCTAACTGTAAAACTAAGTTATTAAAAAAGGATAAATACTCTGTATCACTTGACCGGTCTATGTACCTCCCTAAAGCTACCGATGATAAAGTCTTAAAAATAATAAGGAACATAAATATACATAAAGCACCTGGTGTTGACGGAATCCGGGCTATGGATATTAAGGGAATAGCAAATAAAATAGTAAGTGCAATTACGCTATTAATAAATAAAAGTATAGCATCAGGTATATACCCCGATGAACTCAAATCGGGAATCGTATAACCAATCCACAAAGGTAGTAGTGTACAGGAATATACAAATTATCGGCCTATTACTATACTTCCCGTAATCGACAAAATAGTTGAAAAGTATATTAGCGAAATTATTTCAAACCATCAATACGGCTTCCAGCCTAAGAAAAGTACGACACTACTGTTTTCGCGTTTCACTGATGAAATAAACTTACATTTGAATGATAAAAATCAAGTCCTTTTAGTCTTTATAGATTACAGCAAAGCTTTTGACACCTAAAACCATGACATATTATTACACAATTTGGAAAACAGTGGTATTAGAGGTAATGTCCTTGACTGGTGCAAAGACTATCTAAACAATAGAACTTTTAAAGTGAAAGTAGGTTCTTCTCTAAGTGACAGTGTAAACGTAACATATGGTACAGCTCAGGGTTCAGTACTTGGTCCAATTCACTATCTGACGTATGCTAATGACATGAGCCGAGTGGTAAGACACTGCACAATTTATCAATTTGCAGATGATACCTGCATACTTGCGGCAAATAAAGATATCAACGTAGCTCTAGATCGTTTGCAAAGTGTTTTTAATGAAATTTGCAAATGGTCACATGACGTTGGATTAGTGCTCAATTTTGATAAAACAAAATTTTTACATGTGCACTCCAGTCACAACCCACCGAAGAGCAAGGAAATAAATGCAATAGCACATTGTCATGAATGCTTGCATTCCAGCACGTTCTTGTGTATGTATGGATGTAAAAACATAGAACAAGTAACTGAAGCAAAATATCTCGGATTAATAATTGACAACAGGTTTAATTGGCACAAACATACTGACAAAATATGCGATAAGTTAAGAGCAATTCTGTCAAAGTTTTATAATATAAAAAGTCGTGTACCTTTCTCTGTACTTATTAACATGTACAAGGCGTCGGTGGAAAGTATCGTGTCCTACGGCCTAAGTAGTTACGGTCGTACATACAAAACTTATTTAAACCAAATATATAACTTACAGGCTAGATTGCTTAAGCTCATAGTACCATATAAAATTAAACAAAAATATGATAACAATACTTTAGGACTATTTAATTACTGTGGCATAATGCCAATACATAATAAAATTAAATTTACGTTACTTCTATAACAATTCTTCAGGAACGAGATCCAGCACAAAAAGTTAATACTATCTTCACGAGAAGTGTGGCTGAAAATAAACTGATAATAACTAAAACTAATAATCTTTACGGCAAAAGAGCAACACAATACAAAATTCCTAAATTAATTACTAGTCTCCCCAAGGATGTTAAAAAGAGCTAGACACAAAATAATATTAAATACGTATTAAATAAATTATTTTTACTCAATAAAATATAGTAAAAATTGTTAGTTGATTAATAAAATTAAAATAAAAAATATTCAAAACAGATCATAAAAACGTTTAATATTGGAGCATGCTGTATGCATAAGTGATTAGGAAGGCTTAGATACCCAAACCAGCCACAATAGCGGTTTTTGACGCGCGCATGCTTCTCATTTTAATTACAGATAGTAAGAATGTCATGTATACCCATCATAGCCTACTCAGTAGTGATAAACTGGCTTTATTTAAATGCATATTTTTGTAATTTTATAGTATATTTAAAATCAGTAGTGTTGAGGGTTCATTGTCGTGCGAGAACAAAATTGTTTAGACAAACTATAAAAGTTTACAGACAATTTTATTGAAATGTAATTTAGTTTAAGAATTGATAAATACTAAAAAAATCGACCATAATAAATTTTAGTATCTTGTTGATAAGAACGCCGTCTTCATTTCTCTAGACCAACTACTTTGTTTCCTGAATAGTTAGTGCGCAATTCGTGATCTTTTATCGTTATTATCAATGTATTTGTTTGTGTGTGTTAAATGCATAGTAGTGTGGGTAATGTTTTATTTATTGATTTAATGTACTTTGTAAGCATTATTATTGAAAAATATTAGCGTTCTGCACTTCTCATACACATAAACTATAAGTAAGACAGATTTTATGCTCTTGCGTCCGCGCAATATCCTTAAAATGGGGTACAAAGTTTTGGCATCATGTATTAATATATAGATAATAAGTAATACACTCGATATGTATATGATTTCCAACACTTGTAATTTTGTCTAAATTTAAAATTGCCATATAAAACTCGATAACGCAATTTTCGGACCAGCTGATAAAATCTCACTCGCGATTCCATTTCACGTGAAAAAGGTCAAATTGCGAATAAACTTTTTGAAAACAGGATGACAATAGTATCTAGAGTTTCTTTCAAAGGATATTTTCAAAAGAGATAACTTTATTGTCGAGTCTATTATCATTCAAATTTCGTTCGTCAATTGTTTGTTCAAATTTTTATGGAAGGTTAAATAATTTGGGTTTCATTTGCATGTACATTGAAGGAAGTCTGTAAAATAATAGGTTAAAATTTTTGGGATCTACCTAAAAACTTTTTTGACTGTCCGTTTGTTTGATCTACAAAAAGTATGTGGAATGTCCATAGCTTCGCCTGCGTGAAGAGTGATATGAGCCTATGATATTATTTTGAGATAAAAGAGACTATGTTTAAAATGGTAAACGAAAGCCTAGAAAAAGTGTTTAAACTACAAAATCAATACTTACAAAATAACAATTCCTGGCTAACTGATTCATCATGACCTAGCAAAAACCGTCAGAGTTACAGTCATGAAATTTGGTGAGTAAAGTCATTTTATTGAGTACACACCCATTAAGGACGGAACTTTGGAAATTCAACCCCTAAAGGGGTGAAATAGGGGTTGAATACATACTATATGGAAGATCGTCATTTTTTAAATTAGAAACATGAAACTTTATTTTTGGGTTACCTATTAAAACTAGTAAATACGTATTTAAGTGTTTCTAGAAGTTCTAGCCCTAAGGGGGTGAACTAAGGGTTGAAAATTTAAACGGAAGTTATTATCAGTTAGAAGTTATTGTCGGGCTATAATCAGTAAATATATTAACTGACACGCGAGCAAAGCCGAAACAGCAAGTTTTTTTTACATAAATAGTTAGTCAATTTAAATATTTTTACTTTTTATTTGCAATATTCGAATGATGCCTCATTTTTAAAAACGCCTATGGTACTATCAGTCTATGATAGATTTATTCTTCATTGATAATTTTACTGAGGCAACGCTTAAGACCATTTTACACTTCTGTATGTTTTCCAGTTTTGAGCTATTGTTAACTGCGCCAACTAACTTTTATTACGAGTAGGTATTCACCACAAAAACAAAGTTAGAAACTGGTTGTGGTCTTGCCGTGATGGTTCCGAACGCCCATGAATGATGTAAGCAATTGTATTTTTATACTAAAGTAAAGACTCAAAATATGGTAGATACTCGTATTTACGGCAATTCTTTCAGATCGATACACGGCCATATTCGTGTTCATTTGAAGAGTGTAATAGCTGGTAAACCAGACAAATTAGTCTAACCCATAGCTATTGGAGGTAAGCTATGGTCTTACCTTAAAGTAAGCAAATTATATACTTAGTTTTATGGATGTTAGTCAACGATACGGGCTATGGTTCAAGGCTTTTGGCGCAAAGATGTTAAAATCTAGCTAGTTGAATGATCAGGTTTTATACTGTTTTTTTTTTGTTTTTAATGATATATAGGAAGGCAAACAGGCAGACGGATTTCCTGATGGTAAAAAATTCATGCCGTCTAGAGACACTAAAGAAGAAATGGTGCGTTGCCAACTGGAGGCGGGGATGACCTCGAGCAAAAATAAGTTTACCGGCTACATTACCCTCCGAACTGGAACACGTCAAAGGCAAGCACTGATGTTATGGCAGCAGGAATAGATAAATCAGGAATCGCTTCGAAACTCTATCACCTAGTAGGATCTCAGGGTGTTCGTCACGGTAAGCCTATGCTCGCCTTTTACGAGCTGCCTAGCAGGAAGGCAGACGGTCTATTTTGCAAAGGAGCCCTGACCAACACGGAGAAGCAGAGGTATGTTGAGTAGCTGGAGATTTCAATAAATTTAGACAGCGTTTATTTCTTACCACTAGGAAATTTATCTGCCAACTGTTCTTATACTTTGAAAAAGTCAATAATAAAAAGATTCCTGTGACTAGAAACAGATTGCATCGATACTTTGTTGAACATTATTCAATGTCCACTTAACTTAGACTCGAGCATCGTATATCACTTGCGTTCCAGTTAGTCTATGGGACAGTGCTATTTGTAATTGTGTATTTTAATTTAAATATTTAATTTAGTAGTAAATATCCCCTCTGTGGTCTAGCAGTCCAGGTGTTAGACTTGACTACAGGAGGTCCCGGGTTCGATCCTTGGATTGGGCAACAAAAAAATGTATATTTTCAATTTTCAAAAAAAAATTATGCTCGAGATTGGATATATGCCAGTTTGACGCTAGGCTTGCCACCTGTCACATTGTGGGACTTAGTATCTTCGGCTAGTCGTGGGTGCACTAGTTCTATCTTTGCCTATCTCTTCGGGGATATAGGCGTGAAAATACCACTTTATTTGGTATAATTGACGATAATGTAGGCGACTATTTTTTGGAAACTGTATTATAAACTATTCAAGGTTAAATAAGACCTTACTTTTCAGTAAAAGTACGTACGTGTACGTACATGAACATTAAATTTAATTAAAATAAAGTTACAAGTTTTTTGTTCTTATGAAGCTACTGAAATAATACGACAAACAAATGTAAGCGATCCATTCTTCCACGGTTGGAGAACCAAGATGATGATGCGATGACGAAATGAAGTAAAGAAGAAGAAAAATTTGTCAAACCCAAAAGAAACCCAAACAGTTATTACAACCCTGACATGACTTTCTATGACTACATATGACTAATTATGTCTAATATGAGCCCGATATTTCTGAATCACGTAACTGGATTCAAACTCAAATTTGACCAATAGAAAACGCTAACAACAATGCCGAAAACTAAAAAGAAAAAAAATGTTAGTAAATGTTAGTAACGTCATTGATTTCATATTTCATTAATGGGGTTGACATGTCTTTGAACAAAATCCCTCTAAAACATAAGATTAAAAAAAATATTTCATTAAACTAAATTCACTTTTAACGAAATTGAAAGATAAACAAGCAGACGGTATTCTGGATGGAAATAAATACGCGTAGACTACGTGTACATAGTCTGTAGATACAAACCGCGTTAATAAACCAAAGTAAAGGTTAAAGTTCAACCATAGATTTCCTTTAAAAACACTCGTATACGTGGATTTAAAAACAAAATGAAAACAAGCAGAAGAACAGCATTAAATATGTTACTTGATGTGGTCACTACGTTTCGGAGTAGTTTTTACGGTGCTTTTATTTACTCTTACTAAAATGCGAGGAAAACTTTTTCTTACGCATGTGGTCGTTTTGGTCTGCGGTAAACTTTTTTTTTATAATATTGGAAGGCAAACAAGCACACGGATTTCCTGATGGTAAGAAATTCCCGCCGCCTAGAGACACCATAGGTGCTAAAGATGCGTTGCCAACCAGATGTTAGGCTTCGAGCAAAAGTAAGTTAACGGGCTACCTTACTCTTCGAACCGGCACAAGTCATGACGTTATGGCGGTAGGAATAGGTAAGGAAAAGGAATAGGTGGTACCAATCCGGGTGAGTCACTGCGAAACTCTACCACCTAGTCAGATGTCACGGTGTTAGTGACGGCAAACCTATGCTCGCCCTATACCTATACTTGCTTCTCTTAAAGTCCAGATGCTCTTTAATATTCACAATCGTACATGTTTTTACTGTTCTATGGCCAGTTGTCAATATGTTTTGCCCTCCAGGCGAAAAGTGTCAATTTTTCTCCTGCTACATTACACGAAGTGCCCCTTTTCAGTTTCGTGGGGCAGAACAATATCATGCACAGCTTGGGCAGCAAAAAAGGAAGCCTCGAATAATACGTTTGTTTGACTCGGTTGCGCATCGGACAACAATTACCTGTAAAATGAGACTTCTTATTTCACAGCCCTCGTGTTGTAATATACGATTATTCTAAGTTAGACTTAAATTTGTTTTTAGAACTGAAAAAACAGACACAAATATTTTTTAGAATCACAATGGCAGTTTATTTCGTTTTAGTAATAAAATACTATAGTAAAATAAATTACTTTTTAGGCTTTCACAAATAACAATCATATGTTAATATCTCAATAATAATTGTGATATAACGTTTGTTTAAACTTGTGGTTACCGTTAGTCGAAATTCGACCACAATAAAATTTGATTTCTTGTTGATATTCTTATCGATCCATCTTAATTTCTCAAGACCATCTACTTCGTTTCCAAACTTTTTAGTGCGCCATCTGTGATCTTTTATCTTTACCATCAATATATTAGTTTGTGTGTGTTAAATGCATGGTAGTGTGGGTAATGTTTTATTTATTGGTTTAATGTACTTTTTGAGTCTTATTATTGAAAAATATTAGCATTCTGTACTTCTGCTACACGAAAAATATAAGTGTGCCAAATTTTACGCTCCTATTAATATCGCTTCTGTAGTCTAGTGGTTCACCACTTTTAAGCATTGGCTTTGACTATCAAAGTCCTAGGTTTAATTCTCGATAGGAAATTTTTTCTCAACTTTCTGACAAAATTTTTGGACCACTGTAAACGGACCACCCTGTATATATTTTTTGTTTTTGTTTGAATTGAAGTCTTATATGCAATTAAACCGCATAGTAACAACCTTTTTGCAACACCTGTTTCCTTACAGGTTTTGCTGGATAAGATCTTTCAAGAAAAAAACACACAAATGTAAACAAGATCTTACAAAAACACTGAATATTGAATTATGAGTATATTGTATTGTAGTAAAAGTATATATGAAGAGTAAATAAAATAAAAAAATATCCTCTTGTGCATCTACATAAAAACATGTTCAGACTTATTTGAAACATATCAGTAAATAAAAGATGTCTCTGTTGCCACACATGGAACACTCGTAAAAGCAGCTTTTATTTTAAAACGCAAGCATTTTTCACAACCGCTTCCTCTTACAGTTGCTCCTGCTTTCCTATTTATTTGTGGTTTTAAACTTTTTTAATGCACTTAGTGTCTAGACTTTAGGCTATTGTCTTCTTGATAAATTATGTTCGTACTTGTAGATATTTTTCTATGTCATCTTTTATATAGCAACATATTTTGTACTGTCAGAGCTTTTAAGAATGGAGATTGTTTGTGATTATTTGTTAGAAAAACAATTTTATTTTATTTTCTTATAAGAATCTATAATGTACCTATTATTTTAAATTACAACCTAAGCCATAACCTGAAAGAAATGAAATGCTAGGCAGCTCATAAAAGGCGAGCATAGGCTCACCGTCACTAACACCGTGACATCCTACTAGGTGGTAGAGTTTCGCAGTGATTCGCCCGGATTGGTACCACCGCCTTATCTATTCCTGCCGCCATAACGTCATGACGTGCTCCGGTTTGGAGCGTAAGGTAGTCGGTAAACTTACTTCTGCACGAGGCCTGGCATCCCAGTCACAGGTTGTATGTATGTTTATATGATTATTATGATGACTGTAGAATAAAGAAAGAGTAAAAAACTTTTAAAAAATATTCTTTTCGTTATCGGCAGTAGAGAACAAAAGAAAAAAAAATGGAATTCCAACGAATTTTTATGATCCTTACAAAACAGGTGTTCAAAAATTTTAGACAGGGTTCGTTAAACAAAAACTAAGATGTATAACATTAGTACAAGTATTTTATATGTATTCTCAGAGATGTATACAAGTTTATATATTTTTGTTATGTATGAAAGTGTATGTGTTTATGTATGCACGTTTAATTGTTTATTATTATTATTATTTTGTATGATATTGGACAACAAAGAAAAATGGTGCGTTGCCAACCTGAGGCCGGATTGTGAGACCTCGAGCAAAAGTAAGTTTACCGGCTACCTTACCCTCCAAACCGGAACTCGTCATGACGTTATGGCGGCAGGAATAGGTAAGGCGGTGGTACTAATCTAGGTGGATCGCTGTGAAACTCTACCACCTGTTGTTCAGATGTCACGCTGTTAGTGACGGTAAGCCTATGCTCGCCTTTTAGGAGCTGCCTGGCAGAAAGGCAGATGCTCTATTCAGCAAAGAAGCCCGGACTAACACAAGGTTTTGTAGCGGTTATATTTTTTTTTTAATTTATAGTTATTTTTTGTGCATGTTTTTCTGTTTTTTGTTCATATCATTTGTTTTTTGGTTTTCTACTGGGTTTGATGTTTTTAACATATATGTTAAAATGCTGTATAGTTGTCTTTTTTTTAGTTAATTTATCGTGCACTCTAAGTCTACAATTTAAGTTATTTTATGAGCTCCTTTTTGGGTGAGCTGGAAGAAATCTTTTTATTTGACATAAGCTGACTTTTTGTACAAGTCTTTTAGTTCAAAAATTTATATAAGTTTTTTTGTGTACATAAATGATTAAATAAATTTAAAAAAATTACGATAAGGCCGCCTTGGTGTATCACTTAGTTTTATGTTTCTTTTAATGTATTTATTTGTCTATGTATTTTGGTGCACAACAAAGAGTTATTCTATTCAATTCTATTTTGATAAGTTTTTACAAGACTTACTGCATGCAGAATAAACTCATCCATTTACTTTAATAAAATGAATGAATATTCAATATCCAAACGACAAATAGATTTACTGAACATAGTCTAAAAAATCATACATATTTTTTTTATATAACATAGTTCTAAGTAATACTATGTACCTAAACTGTAGAGAAAATAAACATATCAATTGTTCCCGAACGAGATCACCGATGGTATTATTTAATTTTAAACACATTCATGAGAGGTCAATGTGAAACTATGTGGGTACCGAAATAGCTAACTTTATCCAAATTCCAAACACTGTGAAACATTCTCAGAATTTTGCTGTCACCTTGGTAATATATACATATGAGATAACATTTTACTAATAGTTCAAGTATTTTATTATCAAGATGTTTCAACTGGTCATAGTGTTTATTTTATGATGCTTTTTTTCCTACCATAACTCTTTTTTGACTGCTATTTCAGCTCGCTAGAAGTTTCCACCACTTTATCTTTTTTTAATATACATGAAAGATAACATTTCACTAATAGTTCAAGTATTTTATTATCAAGATTTTGCAACTGCTCATTTTGTTTATTTTAGGTTATTTTTTCTATCATATCTCTTTTTTGACTGCTATTTTGGCTTGCTCGGATGGTCCACCACTTATCTAATTTTAGCGCCTTGGCCTCAGTGCTAGTTTTGTCCTGTTCTATCAGCTCACAACTTTAATAAAGCGAGTGGTAACTTATTCATTATACTTTTTCGTTAACAAATCTGAATGCTTCACATTTTATTAAAATTTACTGTCGGAAAATCAGTGGTTAAGTAGTAAGTTGCGCTTGAAAAATTCACGAAAAAATACTCGTATTAATATCAAAAGCTAAAAACAAATAAAAAATAGAACTTAAAAAACCTCATCCTATTTGAAATACCTTCAGCAAGAAAAAATATCACTACAGCGTTTATTTTATTAGTGTTAATAAACCAAGATATAAAAGATTTCTTTCCTTTCTTTTAAGTACGTAGGTATCCTCACGCCAATATCCACAAAGAGGTTGGAAGAGACACAACCATTGCACCCACGACTAACTGAAGACACTTATTAATTCCCACAATGTAACACGTGGAAAAACTATCGCCAACCGGGCACGGACAGATGGCCAATTATACTCAGTGAACCCAGACTAATATTGTGATAAATACTCCTTGTTATTTCCTCATCATCCCACAATGTGATAGGTGGCAAGCCTATCGACAACCACACCCATATCCAATCCCGAGCAACGTTTTCTTATTAGAAAAACCAAATTTCCTTTTTGTTGCCTGACTCGGGAATCGAACCTGGGATCTCACGAAGTCAAGTCCAACATCTGGACCGCGCGACCACTTCTTTTATTTTAGTCGAATAAAATAGGGTTTTCTATTTATTATTGTTAAAACTGAAAAATTAAGATTTATTTTTTTTTCTACGTATTTTTTTAGAATAAAAAGTGTTCCGTTTTATGCCCAGGTTAATCACCATGATTAACGTGATGCGCTTGTGAAAATTACGAAAATATATTAAAATCAGATTTAAAAAAATTGCATCGAGCTCATCCTCATGATTCACACATCAAACATCAAATCAGATTCAGCAACAAAAACATCACTATTGATTTATGTTATTATTATTAAAATCTTTCTTTCCTTACATTTTTATTCATGTCGAAGAAAACAAAATTTTCTATTTGCGAAAATGTAACAAAAAGTATAGTCGATACAAACTGAAATGTAACAAAATAAATACTTGCGACGTTATAAAACTTTTTATACTTCTTAAGATCCTCGTACAATACATCGTTAATACTTTAAAAGTTTCCAAGAAGCTGAAAACTTTTGGTCTCGACTGTATTGTAGTCAATGGCAGTCGAGTGGGAGCATAAAAACAAAAAATCTTTGGAAAATCTTTATAAGTGCTCCCTTTCTTAAGTCTGTTACTGAATTCAAGAAGGCGACGAGTAAACTCTTTATACGAACTTAGCTTTAAAGTGTAAATGTAATTAAACACAATGGTGGTTATTCTGTTAAGCACTAAATAAACTTACTCCAAGGTATATGATATTTTTTATGATGTTCAAGAAATTCACGCTGCCTAGAGACACCAAAGATGGTAATTGTGCGTTGCCAACCTGAGGTCAGGATACTAGGCCTCGAGCAAAGGTAAGTTTACCGGCTACCTTACCCTCCGAAACGGAACACGTCATGACGTTGTGGCGGCAGGAATAGGTAAGACGGTGGTACCAAACCGGACGAATCGCTGCGAAACTCTAACACCTAGTCAGATGTCACGGTGTTAGTGACGGTAAGCCTATGCTCGCCTTTTACGAGCTGCCTGACAGTAAGGAAAATGGTCTATTCTGCAACGGAGCCCGGACCAACACGGGGAAAAAATATTAATTCTTATCTCTGTGGTCTAGCGGTTCAATTGTTGGACTTGATTGCATGAGGTCCTGGGTTCGAATCCAGGGTCGGGCAATGAAAAGAAAATTGGGTTTTTCCAATTTTTTAGTTAAAAAAAGTTGCTCGGGATTGGATAATATATGCCCGGTTGGCGAAATGCTATCACATTGTGGGACTAAGTGTCTTCGGCTAATCGTGGGTGCCCTGGTTGTGCCTCTGTTTACCTCTTCAGAGACATGAGCGTGAAGATACTTATACTTACTTACTTATATTAATTAATTTTTATATGATTAAGTAAAAAAAAGACACGAAACGTTCATATTTGATATTTTCCGTCGTCGACGCTTGGTAAAACTTTCGAATAGTCATATCTTTAAAAGAAGAAACACTTGTACTGTTTTAAGAATCACCAGCGCTAAAACTGAAACTTCTTACTTATAAGCGAAACCGGTAGGCTATTTGCAAAATAATAAATTTTAAGTGAGTCATAAAACAGTACAACTGTTTCTCCATTTAAAGATACGAAAAGTTTAGATATTTGAGATTAATCCGGATAAGTTAACTTGAGACTTTATATAAAAGACAGGATATATAAAATCTCTTGCATCTACAGGCTACTGTTATCTCTTATCACCAGGAGAGCCGTGTGGTTCTTCGCTGACCTTTCACATAAAAAAATAAATAAACAAAAAAAATAAGTTCAGATTAATAACTGCGCAACATAATTACTACCAAAATCCACAAAATTTCGTTGCTATTCGTATGAATTGAGGTAATGTGTGTTTTACTTGGTTAATGAAGTATTTTACCAGATATCTCAAATATATGAATGGTCACTGCCGAAAACTAACATGAGAAGTAATTACTTAAGTTTTTAAGTTGTAGACAAACAGTAAATGTATTTAGTTTATACTTTGTCCACTCTAATTTCAATCAATCGAAATATCTTCACTCGTACTGAACTAAATTGAATTAAGCAGGATTTAGAGTTGACGGTCAAATTTTAAAAAATATTTTTGAAAAGTGTTTTCTTAAATTCGAGTAAACATGCAAAATCGGAGCCTTTACCACGAGTTACAATAGATTATGTTCGACAATCTAAGCGGCGTGAATGCTTACGATCAGGAAATTCCTATGCTTGTTCGCTTTCCAATATGATAAAATAAAAAAATGAAAAAATAAAATAATTCGTATGGGTTGTGCTAATCTCACATTTTCTAATTACCGCACTAACAACGTGACTTAATGATAGATTAAATATTAATAGGTGTCTCTGATTGCTTCCGTAAATCTATGGTTTTGAACGTTAAGTTATTTTTAGTGATTGTTGAATAAGATGTTCTTTTTATTAAATGTTTAAAGTAACACAGGCTACTTTTTGTCCTTATACTCGTATCTAAACTGAGCTATGCTCGGTGTTTCTTTGCGAGATATGATCTGTAATTCGGTGATCCGCGAGAGAACGAGAGTAATCGACATAGTACAGAGAGTTAGCGAGCTGAAGTGGCAATTGGCAGGCCACATTGCTCGTAGAACCGACAACCGCTGGGGAAGAAAGGTTCTCGAGTAGCGGCCCCGCACCGGAGGAAGTAGTGTTGGACTACCTCCCGGTGGACTGACGATCTGGTCAAAATCGCGGGCAGCCGCTGGATGCAAGCGGCTGGTGACCATGACTTGTGGCGCTTTTCGGGGGAGGCCTATGTCCAGCTGATGACCTCCTCCAGCTGATGATGATATTCCCTGGGAGAGCTAAATAATTTGAAATTATCGATCAAATGTACGAAAAGTGCAATTAATTGGTGCCTGTAATGTGGTTACCGGTTTAATCAATTCAAAATTAATATAATTAGCAAGATAGCTAATTAACAGCTGTAACAGCATCGAGCACGGCCCATAAATTATTAATTAATTATTAATTATTCACATTTTGTTGAAGTCATTTTAATTTTATTGAAGATGCACTGAAAGCGGCAGAGCCTTTTATTTTTATACGTTATTTGTTACTTTTTGCACGCACTTATGTTTACTATACTAATTTATATATTTTTATGTAATAAAACAGTGACCAAACACACGGTTTTTCTGATGGTAAGATACAACTGGGTCCTATACACAATATATAGCTGTCCTATGTCCGAGATGTTAGGCCTATCGTGCAAGATGACATCCTAACCTTCGGACCTGATATGGCGTTGTCATTATGGCGGCTGGAATACGTAAGGCGGTTAACCCCTACCTAGACGAGTTTCT
>NJDD01000519.1:53318-75801 GCA_002245505.1 Calephelis nemesis
GAATTAGCAAAATAAAAAAGACACGTGTATATACTGCACACTGTCCACAATCAAGGTAATGAAAAAAAGAAAAAGAAAGACGGGTTGCACTCCGGGAGTGCCTGCAGAATTGAGACCTTGAATAAAAATATTGTGCATTTTTGATATTTTGGAATAGTTAGGGAGTAATTTTGCACGAATTGCTTTAATTATCAGTATGAAAGTACTATCATTTATGTGGAAAAATACAATGCCCATTTGTTGCGCCCTCGTACACAAACATGACAACATGCACCTTCGCGCAAGCGCCCTGTGCCGTCTTACGAATTTTCGATCTGCCGATCTAACGCAAGTTTAGAAGTTTTTACCCATTCCAAAGAGTGCGTAACGCCGTTAAAGAAGTTTTCACTTTTAAAATAACGGAGAAAATACACAAAAAGTAACTTCACGCCCATATCCCCATAGGGTTAGTTAGAGGCACAACCAGGGCACCTACGACTAGCCGAAGACACTAAGGTGATAGGTGGTAAGCCTATCGCCAACCGGCCATATATCCAATTCCGAGTAACGACCATAAAATGTGACGCCCAGGGTAAACTTCGCTTCATCACTTAACTTCTGGGGTGTTAATATCGCTTCACATTGCACAAACCACAACCGAGCTTGATCGCACCAAAATTCCGGAATCCTTGATGAGACGGTGACTGTTGCTATCTCAGCTGCCGTGCTGGTGGAGGGTGAAGACTTTTCAGTGGCCATGTGTAAGGATTTTCAGCATAAAGCAGTATCACGTCGGAAAGCAGGATTACGTCGGGGCCACCAATTTTCCTACTGGGGATGCGTGTTATACGTATATATTAATTGGTTTATATTAACTCTTGTGAGATAATTAGTACCCAGAGTCACTTAATATATTTATTGGTACTTTGCAGATAACTATTGCGAACAAGTTTTGTAAAGTGACTAACTAGAACAAAATAATATTTTTCTCTACTTAGTGACTAAAATAGGGAGGTGACTGAATGATGAAATTATTGTGCAATTACATCTCATAGTGACACATGTGATACATATTTGGCTAGGCACACACATTTTCTGTTTTTTGTTGCCGACCCGGGGATCAAACCCAGGACCTAGAGATGTCAAATCTGACGCCGAACCGCTAGACCACAGAGGCAATTAATACACATAGTTTTGCACAGAGACAAATGACAGTTGCGACTAAATAACACGTGTAGAATTTACCATGGGACAAAATTTTGAGGCTAATGAAACATAATGCTACGCAATTGAGCCAGAAACCAACCGTAGCTGTATTAGATTATAATCAGTCAAGTGTTATCAGAAATGCCTTTGATAAAGAAAATACATATACGACACCCACCCACAACATTTTGTGGTAGTCAGAGATTTTCAAGTGCCAAATGTCGGATTCTTCCAATAAAACAAACCTTGCTCATGTAACCAAATATTTTTACTGCAATAACGTCTCAGGACTACCGCCAATTATGTAGTAGTTACTAGATGTTGCCTGCGGCGTTGCCAGCATGATCCCACAGGAATATTATTTTAGTACAAAACCTATCCTATGTGTTAATCCATGTTACCCTATAGGTATACGTGTACCAAATTTCATAAAAATCAGTTTAGCAGTTTTTGTGTGAAGAAGTAATAAACAAACAAACAGACAAACTTTCGCATTTATAATAGAAATCTTAACAGTCAACAGCGAAGCTTCATTTACGGGTCAACATAACATTCAAGCGGATATTCAGATATATTGACGATATCAATAGCAGCAATTACTTTATACCAAAAATAACTTGATTAATTATACAATTAATAAATAATTACAAACTGATATACAACTGAGACAACGTGATATAATTTGGTATAAAAAGTAATACACTCGATACATTAATAATTGCCAACACAAGTGTCCTTGTAGATCTACCTAGCTTACTTTTACTCTTTTCGTACAAACACGCTGGTTTCGAACAAGCCTGATACCACCATCAGACAAAACCCTATCAATTTGATCACGAAATGTCAACTTGGTCTCCTCGAATACCTACATCTATCCATATTCCGCTTTGTGCATATGTTTTAATATATTATCGGAAAGCAAACAAGCAGACTGATTTCCTGATGGTTATTAGCGCCGCCTAAAGACTCCAAATTTGGCGCTGGTGCGTTGCCAACCTGAGGCCGGAATGTTGGGCTTCAAGCATAAGTAAGTTTACCGGCTACCTTATCCTCTGAACTGCAACACGTTAAAGGTAAGCGCTAACGTAATAATGACAGGAAAAGGTAAGGTTGGTGTTGGTCCGGGCTCCTTTGCAGAATAGACCATCTGCCTTTCTTGCCAAGCAGCTCGTATAAGGCGAGCATAGGCTTATCATCACTAACACCGTGACATCTGACTAAGTGGTAGAGTTTCGCAGCGACTCGCCCGGATCGGTACCACCGCTTTACCTATTCCTGCCGCCATAAAGTCATTACGCGTTCCGGTTCGGAGGGTAAGGTTGCCGGTAAACTTACTTTTGCTCGAGGCCTAACATCCTGTTTCAGGTTGGCAACGCACCATTACCATCTCTGGTGTCTCTAGGCGGCGTGATTTTCTTACCATCAGAAAATCCGTCTGCTTGTTTGCCTTCCTATAACATAAAAAAAAAGGCAGTAGTACCAATGCGAGCAGGTCGTTGCGAAACTCTACCTTCTAGTCAGATGTCAGAGCCTATGCTCACCTTTTACCAGCAGCCTGGCAGGGAGGCAGATGGTCTATTTTTTAAAGGATCCTGGACCAATCTTACCGGACCGGACCGGATTTTGTTAATCTATCATCAATCATTCTTTCCAGATGACGGAACCAATAGAGCTCTTTTTTATTAATACACCAACACTATTTACAAAAGAGAAAGGTAAAGGTGGTTTAGTGATACGTAGGCAAAGCCGACAGCGTAAGCTCATTAATTAGAAGACTAATCGTGGGCGTAAGCTTAATCATAATAATTAACATCCCAAACTGACGACTTTGATGTTATCTTTTCCGATATAGCAAAATTTTGTTTCATCTCAAACGTATTTTTTATTTCAGATCTAAAATAAGCCTTCATTTTGCTGTTTCAACGTAACAGTTACACTGCTTACGCGGAATTAGCAAAAGTAATGGACGCCCGTTGGTCGAAATTCGCCCATAATACATTTTAATATCTTGTTGATAAGAACGCCATCTTCATTTGTCAAGACTAACTACTCTGTTACCAAACTTTTTAGTGCGTCATCTGTGATGTTTTATCGTTATCATCAATATATTTGTTTGTGTGTGTGTCAAAAGCATGGTAGTGTGGGTAATGTTTTATTTATTGATTTTATGTACTTTACTAGCATTATAATTGAAAAATACTAGCGCTCTACACTTCTCCTACACATAAAAGTGTACCAAATTTTATGCTCCTGCGTCCGCCCAAAAATGGTGGGCCAACCCAAAAATGGTTTTCGTAAAAAGGGGTCCAAAGTATTGGCATCACGTATTAATATATAGATAAAGGCTTATTTTACATCTGTTGTCATGGATTTCTGCAAATAAATATGCCTGATTCAATAAAACATTTTTAATTTAGTTTTCCTTTTGATTCCAATGTAGAGCGGTAGATGTTGTTGAAAGTATTAAATAAATAAAGCCTTTCGTGTATTAAATAAAGATGATATTGTGCAAAAATAAATTTAAATAAAATTAATAAGCTTGTGATATAACAGTACTTAACTCGGGAATTACTACTTCAAAACAGATTGAACCTACGCAAAGAATCGTTTCTACTGTATACCAGTTATTATTTTTTTATTTTGTGGTCTAGCGGTTCTGTTGTTGGACTTGACTGCATGAGGTCACGGGTTCGAATCCAGGGTCGGGCAACAAAAAGATAATAGGGGTTTTCCAATTTTATAATGAAAAAAATGTTGCTCGGGGTACGATATGTGCCCGGTTGGCGATAGGCTTGCCACCTATCACATTGTGGCACTTAGTATCTTCGGCTAGTCGTGGGTGCCCTGGTTGTGCCTCTGCCTACTTCTATGGATATATTCGTGCAGATACTTTTTTTATTTCCTTACTAGTGTCCTTATATAAAATAAGTCATGATTTTTTTCTGGTTTGGACCGTAAAATAGACCACCTGCCTCTCTGCCAGGCAGTTTTTAAGAGGTGAACATAGGTTAAATAGACAAACGGTTACCAACAAGACCACTGTTAGAGTACTGTCCAACAACTTGCTCGGGGTATTTATTCTTGCGTCATAGGCTTGCACAATAGATTCAACATCCGACCATAAAGTTATTTAGTTACCATACCATCATACCATACCATAAATTTGTTAAGTTTAAAGTTATTTTTTAAAGACTGATTAATACATCGAATTTCATTCACGTAACATTTATACTAAACTTTTATACTAAATAATTACTTATTCTTCAGGGCCTTGTACAAATATCATAGATTTTTCTAAAGGTTTAGTTGTCACAGTAATAATTGAAACAAACATCTATTAATACGCTAAAAAATAAATAGTGGTTCATTTTCAAAGAGATTTTGATATAATAAGTCATAAATATCATTCTTATGGAAAATTAACATCACTAATATTCAGCAGCAAAATAAGTGCTAGAGTTACTTGAAATAGTCTAGCTTGAAATAGGTGGTCTAAAGGTTCAGTTTTTGGACTTGACTGCACGAGGTCCCAGGTTCGATTTCCGGGTCGGGCAACAAAAACAAAATTGTGTATTTTTCAATTTTCTAATAAAAAAAAGCGTTGCTCGGAATTGAATATGCGTGTTGTTGTCGATAGGCTTGCCACCTATCACCTTGTGGGATGATGAGGAAATAACAAGGAGTATTTATCACAATATTGGTCTGGGTTCACTGAGTATAATTGGCCATCTGTCACTTAGCCAGGCTTGTAGAAGGCAAGCGCAGGCCATTAACACACAGGCATAAAGGTTAAAACAAGACTACTAAATTTAGAGTGCTGTGCATCGACTTAACTGAGTAGAGATCCCTTACCTATTCCTGCCGCCATAATGACAGTGTCATGCTCCGGTCTGGCGATAGGCTAGCCGGAAGACTTTCACAATATGCCTTATTAGGCACAGCCACATGAAAACGACGCATCTGTACCATTTATGATGCCTAGAGGCTACGGTTGTCTATTTCCATCAGGAGAATGCCACCATATGCTTTTTCACTGACCTTTGACTTAAAAAAATTTAAGATTGAAATTTTTATAAATTAAATACTTAAGTTCTATGACAAATTAATATAACGAGTAAAGCTAACAGAGCTTCAATAAGCTATTCCTTTGGCAATATCTCCTATCGATTCTAAAAGTTTGACCAACAATAAGCTGCATCGCTTCAAACGTCTACCAAAACACCCGCAGTTGTTTAGAGAGTTTAGAACTTACTCCATCGTAGAGCTGGCTTCACATGAGTGGAGCTTTTATATACAAACATACATATTATAGTGTGTATAAGCCTAGTATTGCACACAGATTTTGTAGCATAACATAAATCAATTTAATTCAAGTGAAAACATTTTTTTGTTTCGATAACTTTGCTATAAAGCTTTGTCTTCTTACATATAAAATTCCCGTGTTACAATGTTAGTTACCGTACTCCTCCAAAACGGCTTGACAGATTCTCGTGAAATTTTGTGAGTATTTTGAGTAGGTTTGAGAATCGGCTAACATCTATTTTTTATAACCATTAGTAATAAGGGTGAATCACAGCAACATAAAAATAGCAAAACAACGTCTGCGGGGCAGCTAGTTTATTTACTGATTTATCATATCATTAATACGTGAAGCAAAAACTTTGGACCCCCTTTTTAAGAAAATTGCGTGAATGGAGGAATATGAAATGGGCACACTTACAGTTTATGTGTAGGAGAAGTGCAGAATATAACATTTTTCAATAAAAATGCTTATAAAGTACATTAAAGCAATAAATTAAATATTGCAGATACTACACCTGCTTCGAAACAAAAGTTCGATAATTGAAGAAGATCTTATCAAAGAGGTAATTAACAACAGAACCTTAATAATGTTTAAACAATATATTATAATAATTTATTGTGAATAACCTATAATTACAATGTGTTATGGTATAATTATGACCAATGGGCGACCACTAGTTTATTAATTACTGGTAAACAAATTTTTGACAAAAAAATATGAAAAGTGATAAATAAAAACTCACAAAAGGTAGGCTTATCTTTCATTGGACATACTTCTTCAGGCCAACCCTAAAATAAGAACCTTTGATGAAACAGTGAAAGGGATTATGCACATTAAATAAATATATAACTAAACATAAAAATAATACAATGAGAATGATCATAAATATGATATTTTATAAAATATTTAACATAACCATAAATCTAAAGAAATAAGAAACCTAATGGGCAAAAACTATTATGTTATTTTAAGTTAATGTAATTATTACTAAATTTTTGTCTGTTATTAAATACTCGAAAATTCTGAGACATGTTTTGCTCAAAAAACCTTCCAATAACTGAAAAAATTCTTAATAGTAAATACGTTACTTGTAGACATTTTATACGTTAATAATGTATTTAATGTCACAGCGTTGTTTTTTGACAGTATTATTTTTATATCGGTGTAGGCGGGTATCACTAGCTGACCCAGCGAGTTTCATATGGCTTGTCATTTGCAGCTACTAACAGTTTGTATGGATTAAGGTATCACTTTTCCCATTTTCCTGTAATTTTCGCGGTTTTTCTTATCATAAAAACATTCTCCTGACAATAACTAATACAATACAAAAGAATTTGCATTATTGATCCGTCTGTTCAAGCATGATGCGGATAACCATGCGAAATGGGGATTCATTTTAACCGAGTTCAAAAAAACGAGGAGGTTCTCACTTCGGCCGGTATATTTTTTTCTGTATGATCACCGATTTCTCCGTGGTTTCTGAACCGATTTAGGTAATTCTTTTTTGATTTGATGGGAAATAGTTTCGAATTGGTCCCTAAAAAAATTGATACAGATAGGCCCGTTAGTTTTTATTTTACGTCGCCAATTTAATTCTTAGTTCAAATATAATTATTAGCTTAAGGCTTGGCACCGACCTCACACCTATTAGTAAATGGCATATATAAATAATAGGTAGTATATATTTTTTTTATAACATTGGAAGGCAAACAAGCAGACGGCCGGGATGTTAGGTCTCGAGCAAAAGTAAGTTAACCGGCTACCTTACCCTCCGATCCGGAACACGTCATGACGTTATGGCGGTAGGAATAGGTAAGGCGCTGGTACCAATCCGGGTGAGTCGCAGCGAAACTCCATTGTTGATTGTTGGAATTCCATTTTTTTTTCTTTTTTTCTGTTGTTGTCTACTGCCGACAACGAATAGAATATTTTTTAAAAGTTTTTACTCTTTCTTTATTCTACAGTCATCATAATAATCATACATACCTACAACCTGTGGCTGGGATGCCAGGCCTTGAGCAGAAGTATGTTTACCGGCTACCTTACCTTCCAAACCGGAGCACGTCATAAGGTTATGGCGGTAGGATTAGGTAAGGCGGTGGTACCAATCCAGGTAAGTCGCTGCGAAACTCTACCACCTAGTAGGATGTCACTGTGTTAGTGACGGCAAGCCTATGCTCGCCTTTTACGAGCTGCCTGGCACAGGAAGGTAGATGGTTTATTCTGCAAAGGAGCCCGGACCAACACGGGGCGTATATACTTAATACCTATTCAATCTTTATAATTTTTTACCATTTAGTTTTGAAGTCGGTTTTTATTAACGTAGTTATTCTTATCACATAAATAGGCTAACATAAACCTATGTGGTTGCAACCCGTACATATTATAGTGACGCATCCGCAACGTTTTATTAATTTTAATTAAATAATGAGTGCCCAAAATGTATGGTGCATTGTCATAGTCAACGGCTTACTCTTACTATCAAGATACCCTCGAGGTGACTGAGTATAGGGCCTTAATAGTATGAGAGCGAATCTCATACTATTAAGGCCCTATACTCAGTCAGCCAGAAGAGCCAATCACCGCACTCCCTCGTTCCATGATTACTATGAAACATTGCGCTCTAAAGTAAACGTCTTAAGCGACAAATCACTCAAATCACTATTTTTGACACTAAAATAGTAATTTGAAAAAAAGTATAAAAACTGAAACACTTATCTTTTAGGTATAGTACTTATCTATGTTAATGTTAAATCTGGTGTCGATATTTTCTCAATTGAAGTAGACAGATGGGTTTTGCTTTCAGAAATGGGTTAACTTTTTGATTTTTTTCTATCGAGTAAAGTGAAATGAATCTTATTTTGGAAACACTAGTCTTATAAAACATATTCATGTTAATCTTGTGTATTTTTGTCAGCAAGATCCATGATTACTTTGTATGAAAAAAACATTAAACTGTTGACTAATTTTAGCTTATATGGCCCCTTAATATTACAAAAACGAAAGTTTAGTTACTCGTTCACACATAAATTGCCAAACCGATTTTCATGAACTTTGGTAAACACATAGGGGCAACTTGGATTAACACATACGATAGGTTTTTTCCAGAAATATTGGACCACGCGGGCTACGCTGCAGGCAATAATTAGTTTTCCATAAAAGTACAACTTAAATTATATTTCTGTAAAAGGGAAGCTAAGTTACACTTCTACTTGGCTTAAGTTTAAAGATGACTAAAAATATAAATTCGTTTTTAAACCACACAAGTACTATCTTTGAAACACTTCCGTAAATGGGAGAGAAGCAGACTACGAATAATTTAACTGTTGATAGGGTTGGGACCTTTTTAAAATAAAATTGATGTATTAATACGTGATGACGTTTTTGAATGACGTGATTTTGAATTTTGAGAAATTTTGAACCCCTTTTTACAAAAATTTCGCGAACGTAGGAGGATGAAATTTGTCACACTTATAGTTTATGTATAGGAAAAATGCAGAACGCTAATATTTTTCAATAATAATGCTTATAAAGTACATTAAATTAATAAAATATAAAACACTACCCACACTACCATGCATTTGACACACTTTAACATATATATTGATGATAACGACAAAAGATCACAGATGGCGCACTATAAAGTTTGGAAACAAAGTAGTAGGTCTCAAAAAATGAAGATGGCGTTATTATCAACAAGATATTAAAATTTATTATGGTCGAATTTCAACCAATGGGCTACCATTAGTTAATTTAATTATGTCTTTGAATTTCTGTAAGTTTTTATTTCCTATTATTTTCAAATTTCTGAATAGCAATTATTTTAAAATAAAAATATAAAGGTTTATGTAAAGTGTTACAAAATTAGCCCTTATTCGCAACAAATACATTCACAGAAGTCTCAGAGAGCAGGAGATCGCGAAAAATTTTATGATAATTGGAAGGCAAACAAGCTGACGGATTTCCTGATGGTAAGAAATTACGCCGCCTAGAGACACCAAAGGTGGTAATGGTACGTTGCCAACCAGAGCCCGGGATGTTAGGCCATGAGCAAAAGTAAGTTTACCGGCTACCTTATCCTCCAAACCGGAACTCGTCATGACGTTATGGCGGCAGGAATAGGTATGGCGGTGGTACCAATCCGTGTGAGTCGCTGTGAAACTCTACCACCTAGTCCTAGTCAGATGTCAGATTGTTAGCGTTGAATTTATACAATTAAAAAAATATGGGATTATTGTATAGTAATTGGCAGCCCTAGTTACAGGCGTCCAAATGCGCCCCGCGAATACTCAATTACCACGCTGAGTTTTTGTCCCTACCTTTTGTTGAACTTTATGAAAGAAATGTGCACTGTGAAAAAACTCCGCACAAAGATGCCCTAAATGAGTAAGGATTTAAAAGAGTGTAATTTTCCAGGATGCTGCGTTTTATATTATGCTATTTCCTTGTTAAAACTTTAAGTCTAAATAAGAATGGCAACTCTTTTATGAAAACAGAAAATAGCAAAATGTTTTAGTTCTACCTGTATTCACTTACTTTAGCACGCAGTTTTATTCGTGCTTACACTTTTTAATACACGATAACTTAGTGAAGGAAGCCAGACACGTTTGTCAGGATGGTGAAGTCTGGCACTCGATACTCTCTGCTTACTCCGTAAGGGACTTGGCGTGAAGATATGTATGTGTGTATAACTTAGTACAATATACCTCAGCCCACCAGAGAAAAGTGGAGAGGTGATCGAAGATGTAAACTTTTACATCTTAATCACTAAGATTCAAAATTATTATTCACTTAACTTACACTAATCTAGAAAGTGACTATTCAATTTTTCCTTGAAGACACTTAACTGGTCTTCATAAGAAAATACTTCCCATGGTAAATAATTCCAGCTCTTAGTTGTTCGAATGACACAAGTGGAAGCAAATTTTTTTGTTACTACCCAGGCGATACCCACCAAGCAGGTATGATACCTGTCGTACTTTTCGATATTTGGCTAAGAAAATATTAAATTAAGCTGTAAAGTTTCTGGGGCATACTCACCAAAGTGCGGATTTTTTTTTTCATCAAATTTATTCTGGTATCTATTTAAGTATTTCCATGTATTAGTATCGTTGACTAACACCCATAACACAAGCATATAATTTGCTTACTTTGGGGTTAGATTCAATTTGTGTAAGTTTTCCATGGATATTTTATATATTATAAAAATTAAGACATAGGTTTGTCGCTGGCCTATAGCTGGGATGTTAAGCCTATTGTACGAACCTACTTGATAATGATAATGAGACGGTCTGGTATAGTTAAGGCAAATGGTTTCCGACACTTCAGACAGAGCATTTTCCTACCAGTGGTAAAGTTAGAAATAACCCATTCAACATGTGCTCCTCTCTTACAAACTACCAGACAGGAAGACGGATGATTTATTCTGCTCAGAGGACCGGGACCAATATATTCTGTACATAGGTGCGTCGTCGTCCATTGGTAGGTAGGTGTTGTAAGTATGGACGACGTTGCCTGTGGATAGTAGTAATATTTCAGAAAGTATACACATTTATGTCTTAATTTGAACGTATAAATATCCTTTTATTTAATATAGCAACACTGATTGACAGCCGTATTTTAATTTGCTAGAAAACGACAACTCAGTGTTATTACCGCAAAACCTAAGTTTTTTAATAATTTTATTTTTATTTTATTTCTAAAACTACTAACATAATTGTTTCGTTTGCAACTACTTTGTTAGATGTATATATGTTTTCATAATTTTTCAAGGCATTGTTCTTGCTTTCTTACATTTAGAGACCGGAGAAGTTAGATTATGCAGTACTTTTATACCATATCTTTTTTAATATTTTTTTTTTTATTAAATGCCATGAAGTAAAACTGGAAAAACAATTTAAAAGTAAGGAGACTAATATTAAAAATGTGGAGGAAGATGTAACGAATATAGGCAACAACGTAATAGCTCGTTATTATTCGAGAAATACTTGAAAACATTATGTGGGCATTATACGAGATATTAATAGATTCAGATACTAGAGTGGTCGCTTCTGTGGTCTAACGGTTCAGTTGTTGAACTTGACTGCATGAGATCCCGGGTTCAAATCCCGGGTCGGGCAACAAAAAGAAAATTGGGTTTTTCCAATTTCCTAATGAAAAAAAAAATGTTGCTCGGGATTGAAAATGTGCCCGGTTGGCGATAGGCTTGCCACCTATCACATTGTGGGACTTAGTGTCTTCGGCTAGTCGTGGGTGACCTGGTTGTGCCTCTGCCTAACCCCTTCAGAGATATAGGCGTGAAGATACTTTCTTTCTTTCTTACTTTTTAAGATACTAGAGAGAGTAGAGCACTTGCCCTTAATCTTATACCTTTAAACGAGCAATTCTTGTATATATATAATTGGAATCTCGGAGTCGGCTCCAACGATTTTCATGAAATTTAGTATATAGGGGGTTTCGGGGGCGATAAATAGATCTACCTAGGAATCATTTTTAGAAAATGTCACATTCGTGTTTTATTCGTGTTTAACAAATAGGAGGCGTTTGAGTAGTCCCAATTTATTATGACTCTTCCTGACATCTATTGGCGAATAATTAAAGTTCCAGCAGATGGCGTTGTTAAGTAACGAAGTCCGTTGTTAAGTAACGAAGTCAATGATTGTTTGCTTTGAGATTAGACTAATTGTGTAATTCGTACTTAAATATAATTTCCAAAAAACACAATTTATAAAAAAACAAAAAAAAATACCGAGCAAAGCTCGGTCATCCAGATATTTATATATTATGTCTGACATTATTTAAAGAACCTAAATATTGATAAAAGTAAGACAACATTTTTTTTTCGCAAAGTTTCGCAGGGAATCGCCTAGATTGGTACTACCGCCTTATCTATTACTGCCCCCATAACGTCAGTGCTTGCTGTTGAATTTGTTTCGGTTCGGAGGAAATCTGGTGTATCTAGGTGGCGTGAATTTCTTACCATCAGGAAATTATTCTGCTTGTTTTCTGTCCAATGTCATAAAAATAAAAATAAAGTTATAATTTATTGATAAGTAAAAGGACTCAGGGCAACAGGGAGAAATTATATCCTTTTATAAAATACGGCTGATACTATTTAAAGGACCTAAATATTGAAGTAATTAAAGTCGCCTCTGTGGTCTAGCGGTTCAGGTGTTGGAATTGACTGCATGAGGTCCCGGGTTCGATTCCGGGTCTGGCAACAAAAAGAAAACTCTTGGTTTTTCCAATTTTCTAATAAAAAAAGAGTTGCTCGAGATTGGACATGTGCCCGGTTGGCGACAGGCTTGCCACCTATCTCATTGTGGGACTTAGTGTCTTCGGCTAGTCGTGGATGCCCTGGTAATGCCTCTGCCTACCTTTTTGGGGATATGGGCGTGAAGATACTTTTTTACTTTAATTCAATGTTACAAGTCAGAGTAGTTTCAAAGCAACAAAAGAAAACAAAGCACAATTTAAGGAACATAGCAAATTAAAAACTAAGTTATTTCTGTATTCAAAAACTTATTCTAGCAACACCAAGCAGTAACTAAGCAGTATAAAGAAACTAACCAAATTGAATTGAACGAACGGATGTTTGTTAGTAGAGCTTACATTTAATCTAAAAGACAATGAAAACCAATAGTGTCGGTAGTTTGTGTGAGTGGAGAAGTTAGAGTAAGTTTCGGATCTGTAATGTTTTAATGCACTCCCACCAAGCTCGGTTGTTAAATAGAAAACTGTTTCCATTCGCATATATATAATTTGTAATCTTTAAATAAAAAATCTTTAAAAAAATCAACAATCCCCTATAAAACTCATCTGTGGTATAACTAAGAAAAATTTAGGTCTCCCCAGCTTTATAGCAAAAAATGCATGAAAATCGGTCTATTCATTTAAGAATTATGATTCACACAGACAGACAGACTTCACCACAGAAAATCTTAAAACATAAATAGAAGGGCTATTTCAGTCATGGGTAAAAATAAGTCTGTACGCTTTCAAAAGTGGAGGATGGTTAGAGGAGTTATTGCAGGAAAAATATTGGGTTAACTTTGGGTCTTTTGAATTATTTCAAAAGACAAATTAACCAGTTAATCCAAGATTTTTTTCAGACATCAAAAAATAAATGTTTCTTTGAAAAAAAAAATGATTGAAATTTTCTTAGTCTTTGAACAGGTGAAGGACTAAGTTCTTAAATACTTGAGTTAAGTTAAATTTATGATTTCTTTTTAAAATCTGGTCTATGTTTCATTTTAATTAACTTTCCATCAGGTGACCCACTTGCTTGTTTGCCTCCTCTTCTGTAAAAAAAAAAAAATAAGTAAAAGTGTGCTTTCACAAGACAACTTTTCCGAAGTGTTTTTAACGAAAGCATGTTGCAAGAGACATGTCAATATCGAGTCTGACGCCTACTTTTAACCGTGTTTGATAAAGTGTTGTAGTTGTCGTGGAGTGTACGAGTATTTATTTAAAAATCCTTCGTCTTGATTCTGATGCTATAAATAAAAAAAAAGTATCTTCACGCCCATATCCCCGAAGCGGTAGGCAGAGGCACAACCATGGCACCCACGACTAGCCGAAGATACTAATACCCACAATGTGACAGGTGGCAAGCCTATCGCCAACTGGGTACATATCCTATCCCGAGCAACATTTTTTATTAGAAAATTGGAAAAACCCTATTTTCTTTTTGTTGCCCGAATCGGGATTCGAACCCGGGACCTCAAGCAGACAAGTCCAACAACTGAACCGCTAGACCACAGAGGCGACTACTTCAGACAGAGACTATTTAATAAATGTAGTTAATATAGTAAAAAATTGGATGCGTGTACTAATGCATGCGCGTAAATATCACTTAGACTTGATTTTGGCATTATTTTAAATGAAAATTAAAAAAAAAAGTTTATTTGAAAAATATGTAGATCGCACTTGTATCAAACTAAAACACGTAAGTGTTTTTAAATATGTTTTTAAACAAAATTCAACCTGATTAATGATTAAGGATCGCGATTACATAGTGTAATCTTCAATCATGAGTACAGATTACAGATTTTAATCAAGAAAGTAATCGTATGTTAGTTACCTTACTTCTCCGAAACGGCTTAGCCGATTTTCACCAAATTTTGTAAGCATATTCAGTAGGTCTGAGCATCGTCTTCTATCTAGTTTTTATACCTCTAAGTGATTTGGGGACTCAATCCATTCTTTTTTCTAAAATCGCTTTATAAAAATAGCAAAATAATGTCTGCAGGGTCAACTAGTAATATATAAACACAAGACTTGTTCGATCACATTTATATATTGACTCTCGTATTTTAACAATGGAAATACTCGATTGGATACACGATACGATTTTCACGTGACGTATAATGCAATGGAAACTTGTAATTTGTCTGAAATACGTTGGCGGAATAATCGTACAAGTTTCGGAAATGTTAGCACTAAGATAGCGTCGCGGCGTCATAACTGCGTCGTCATACGGTCTCACGATACTGTACTAACATACAAACATTACACTGATCCAAGACAGCTTACGAACTTTGAACTGCAGAGGAGTATGTTACAAGTACGACTTGAAACAGTTACCTTCTACCCTAGAACTGTAATTAAAATAATAACAATTTATCTGTTTCCGCAGCGTGGAATAGTTTACAATTTTCATATAAACTTTAAGCGTTTATTATAGTTTTTTTATTTATTATTATTTATTTTTATTTAACACTTTATTGCACACAAAAAAACTAAAATACACAAAATACACGAAAAGTTAAGTTAAGTAAGTTTTTTTGCGGTTTGGTTTAAAAAAATAGCTTATGTTTGAACTCGGGTTTTTAAATAAATTAATATTAAATATCATTAAAATCGGTTAGCGGTTTAGTCGTGAAAGAACAACAGATAGACATACTTTCGTAAAAAAAGCGCACAGGAGGCAGTTAGCAATATATTAAAAACACAGACTCATGCACCTTTTTATTCTAATTCCGACAATCTATATCTATAGGCTATAACTAAAATTTAAACAAATAGTTACATGCGTCATTTTTACTATCGGGAACTTTCATATAAACTTTTATCTCCTATTATTATACTTTGAGGATTGACTAAAAATAGCTTTTATTTGAAATCGGATCTTGAGCCTTATATATATATCAAGTTTCATCAAAATCGGTTAAGAAACAGACGTACCAATATAAACATTCTTTAGTGATCCTAAATAGGTCTAGCTGTAGGTCGTTTAGGTCTGACAAATACCTATGTGTAACTAAAGTTATATTTTAGTCTGTTGAAAAGTTTCTTAAAGGGTTGCATTTGTCAAAGATCGCAATTTTGCTTGTTAGTTGTCAAGGGAGGCTAGTGTAAGTAAAGTTAAATCATAAGTGCGAGGGGTTGAAACCCTTGCCCCTTTTCCCGTGGGCGCAGTCTTGTATAAAGGGGTAGTTTTATGGGTTATGGTTTGTCTGGTAAACTATTGACATCAGATTTGTTAAAATATGTTTGATTGTTATTACAATTTTCATTTTGAAGTGTTTTTTTTTTATTGGAAGGCAAACAAGAATAGGTAAGGCGGTAGTACCAATCCGGACGAGTCACTGCGAAACTTTACCACATTGTCAGATGTCACGATGTTAGTGACCGTTTTATTTTTGGTATTGGAAGGCAAACAAGCAGACGGATTTTCTGATGTTAAGAAATTCACGCCGCCTAGAGACACTAAAGGTGGTAATGGTGCGTTGCCAACCTGAGGCCGGAATGTTAGGCGTCGAGCAAAAGTAAGTTTACCGGCTACCTCACTCTCCGAACCGGAACACGTCATGACGTTATGGCGGCAGGAATAGGTTAGGCGTTGGTACCAATCCGGGTGAATCGCTGCTAAGCTCTACCACCTAGTCAGATGTCACAGTGTTAGTGACGGTAAGGCTATTCTCGCCTTATACGAGCTGCCTGGCAAGAGCAAGGCAGATGGTCTATTCTGCAAAGGAGCCCGGAACAATACGGGGGTGGTGGATGTTTAAAACTTAATGTCAAATGTTATAAATATAAATCAAATACAATGATGTAACATATTTTTGGTACTTTCAACTTTGTCGACTTTTAGTGAAAGTTAAAAACTACAGCAAGCGAACAGCCCTTCTAATAGTAGCGAGATAACCTGGGCTTGCAGACACAATAGATAATACATATATGTCGGTGTTCTATGGCCGGAATGTTAGAACTATTGTGCAAGTCTACCGTCTACTCTACCTTCCGGATCAGAACATGCCATTATAGCGGCGGAAATGTATACAACGGTGATACCTACCCGAGAATATTGCTGCACATCATTCTATCACATGTGGTCTAGTTGGTAATAACCTAAACCATTGGTTCCCTCTTACAAACTGCCTGACATAGAGGCAAATGGCCAGTTCTTCTCATCAGTCTCAAACCAATAAGAGTTATCATGGCTTAACTTAATTACAAACTTTCAACATCTTATCACATGTTCTACTGTGCCATTCCGAAGACATTTCTTGCACTGCACAACACCTTTGTGGAATCAGTTACCAAGGGCATGTATTTCCTTCAAGAATAGAGCGTACTCATTCCTTAAAGGTCGGCAAGTATCTGTGATACTCCTGGTGTTGCTTATATCCGTGGGCGGCGGTGATCACTTTCCATTCAGTGACCCACTAGCTCGTTTGCCCTCTCTTGTTTAAAAAAATGGGATTAGCAAATAACTGCAGTTGCAAACACAGAATCCATAGTAACACATACAAAGCTCATACCTTCTTTATTTTACAGTCGCATACATCAAAAATATACCTATCTTTTACTATAAGCTACGAGACCAAGGAAAGTGAGAAGCCGTCAAGACTCCTTTGTATTTCTACATAATAACCTTAATGGCTTAATGAAAGAAAGGCCATTGTCTTCCTAACATGTCCTCAGTTGCCCGTCAATTTTTATTCACAGAATCGACGAGATATAACTTTATCTAATAAATATGATCACCTCGTTGGTCGAGTGGCTTAGCCTACACGGCTAACTACACTGACCAACTGCGAAGTTTCGGTTCGGTTTCCGACCGGCACAGGCTTTCGTGTGATGGACATTTTCATGTTTGAATTTTCGGGTCGGGGTGTTTATTAAATTTATTCTGATATCTATCTAAGTAGTTCTATGTACTAAAGTCATAATACCCATGACACAAGCATATAATTTGCTTACTTTAGGGTTAAATTCAATTCGTGTAATGTAAAACCGCAAAAAGCGACTTCGGTTTCAAAAATGATGTCTAAGTGCACAAAAATTGAGTGTTCCATCATAGGATCCGGATTCGACAGAAATGGGAACTCTTTGGAAGTACGTTCTATATAGAACTAAAGTCTAAAATTGGTTAATACATGAAAGAGAAATCGATTAACGCACAAAAAAAATTGGAAGTCGAAAATATTGTATACCTAATTTTTTTTATATACCTAATTTTTTGAAATCGTTTCAGTTCAGTCAGTTTAATTCAAGTTGAGATTAAAAAGACGAATCAATTAATGAAATTTTAATTTGGGCCGATGTTGGAATTCTTACAATATTAAATTTGTTAAAAGTGCAGTAAAACCGACTTCGATTTCAATAATTAAGTCGTCTAAGCACACAAAAGCAAAGCATTTTTGTCAATTCGCTTAGGATCCCATCATAACAAGCGAATGCGATGGTAATTTTAAATTGGTATTAAACCCGGTTATTTCATGAAGGAGAAATCGAAAAAACCACATAAAATTTAGGAGTCGAAAATAACCAACTTCAAAAATAAGGTGGTTACCTAATTTTCGAAGTTTATTCAGTTCAGTCAGTGCAATCCAAGTCAGGATAAGAAAGCCAAATCAATTAATAAGACATTAATAGGGGCCATGTTAATTGGGATGACCTACAAATTCTAACAATATCAAACTTATCCAAAGTTGAGACATCTAGAAATGATGGAACAAAGAGAATTAACTTGCGTATTAAACTACATGAGTCATGAAATTTACTTTAGTCGAGGAGTTGAAGTACAACCTTAGATCACCAACCAACCACGAAGCTCAGGTTCGATTTCCAATGGTGGCAAGCATCTGTGTGATAAACATCAAGATATCCGTATTTCTAAATCTGTATGTTTTTACATATTTTAATGTTTTGTTAATCCATAAAAAAACAAAGGAAATTAAAAATTTTATAATGGTATTGGATTTAAAACAAAGAAGCCGATCATCTAATGTCAAAAAAAAGTTACTGTCCACCATTACTGTCTACATCATCCACATTCCTTAACACGTGCTAATTAATTAAACATGGCCACGTATTCCACGCTCCAGTACAATACATCAAAAGTGCTGTTTGCAATTGACTACATAAATTGAATTGCCAATATTATAGAGGCACAAAAATCCATTAAATACTTCATTAAACGCATTAAACATTATTAAGCAATATTAAACATTATCTGTTGGTAGTTCTACTAACTTATTTCACATACATACATATATACATACACATTTCCAGGATAAGTCCCTGCTGCGAGTAAAAAGAGTGAAGACGGATGCCAAATGTGACTTGCAGACCTGCCAGGCTTCGTCCACATTTATTACCCTTTTCATAAATAAATAACAAATAAATATTCCAGGACAAGTAACATAAATTGAATCTAACCCCAAAGTAAGCAAATTATATATTCGTGTTATGGGTGTTAGTTAACGATTCTAATACATAGAAATATATAGATACCAGAATAAATTTAATAAACACCCAGACCCGGAAATGCAGACATCCAAATTTTCATCACACAAATGCCTGTCCCCGGGAATCGAACCCGAGTCTCGCGGTTGGTCGGTGTAGTTAGACGTGTACGCCACTCGACCAACGAGATGGTCATCCAACCACACACACAAATCCAAAAATACAAACATTGTCGCTTACTCTGACACTCTTGACACCACACCTGCTGGACAAATCCTGAGCGATTTGATAGTGGAATCGTTCTAGGTCTTCCTAAAGTCCAGTCACATTCGCATTTTGTATCTGCTGTGTCTATGATTGTTTGTTCTCTTATCACACAAAAATATTTTATTTTCACTAAAGTAACACATAAAAACATGCTTAATGCTGTCAGATTAGTTTCTACTCGACTTTCTACATACGTTTAATACGCACCTCAGAATATGTTAAGTCTCACGAGTTATTATGTCCCGACTAATTTGACAAGTCTTAAACGTTCTATCTCTTTTCTTTTTATTTCATTGGAAAAGGTAGCATATATCTAAAGGTAGTTAAAATAATGCGTGTCAGATAGGCACTATTATAAAACAAAACTAAAATTATATTTTTCATAGTCAGCTCTTGGTAAAACTTCCAAATATTCATATTTTTAAAGAAAGAAACACAAAACTAAAATTTTACTAGGGTTGTTATTACTTCTACTGGACTAATTTTATAAGTTACGAGTATGTGTTAGTGCTTTAATGAGGCCGGGATGTTAGGCCTCGAGCAAAATTAAGTTTACCGGCTACCTTACACTCCGAACCGGAACACGTCATGACGTTATGGTGGCAGGAATAGGTAAGGCGGTGGTACCGATCCGGGTGAGTCGCTGCGAAACTCTACCACCTCGTCAGATATCACGGTGTTAGTGACGGCAAGCCTATGCTCGCCTTTTACGACCTGCCTGGCACAGGAAGGCAGATGGTCCATTCTACAAAGGAGCCCGGACCAACACGGGGGAATGGTATTTTATTATTTATATTAATTATTTTTCTACATATTATTTAAATAAATCAGTGATCAATAAATCGCTTCATTCACTTCAATTTATTACTGATGCTGTTATTGCTTCGCATAAACCAAATTTATTTCACGACTGATATTGATATGGCTTCTCAATTAAGATTGTTATATCGCTGATGTTGCTGATGTTTTGTTGCTCTGACCAAATTTATCTTAGTTTCTGTACTTTTTACTGTCAGCGCTTGGTGAAGTTTCTTTCTAGATACTATATAGGCTGTAACAAATTAGTTACTCAAAATAAAGGTTTTGAATGAAACTGGTAGGCTTGAAGAAAATAATAAAATAATATTATAAAAAGCACAAGTGATATAAAAAAATATTTGTAAGTTTATTTTAAGTTATCAATTTCAGTGTATCGATTAAAATTGCCTGCAAGTTAAAACTGGTATAGTATTATTAGGTACAACGCAGTAATAAAACATGTTTTATATTATCAGTTGAGTAGATATTGCTTTATATAAATTAAACTTACCTCTTGTTATTAATGGTATCGCCTTTGAACTGCTTTAATTAGTTCAAAAGCAACCTTCACGTTTTTTATACATCCTTACAGATTAGATAAAGGCAAATACATTATAATGCGGGCGCAATTTGAAGAGTTTTTCTCTACAAACGTAATTATCAGAGAAACCATATTTGGCTATCATTGTCGTTCTAGATTTTGGTCTCTCTGATTCCGTATGTATCTTGTCATTGAAATACAGAGAGGCTATCCGACATATAGTCCACACCATGCTGCATTTGGTATTCATGAAATTTAAATTTAGTTCTCCGAGAATATGCTCGACGTTGTATCATTTCAAGGTAGCCTGTGCACCGGAAAATAAAGACGGTCTTACAAATGACGGCATTAAATATCTGAGCGGATTGCGTTACATTTTTCGAGTTATTCGAGGAAAATCAATGCGCATCTTCGAAGCTTTGACTGTGAATAAACCAATTGTTTTTGTTGGAAATTTTAATAAAGTTGAAATTATATTACCAGTTGGACCTATAATATGAACGGCAAGATTACAATTTTATTTAGGTAATCATACACGTATATTTCAGACTTGATTTAAAGGACACTGGTCAATTCGTCCCTGAGTTCAACAAGTAGGTATAAAACTTTTGAAGTTATACTTCTTTTGGCGCGTTAGGAAAAAATAATGAGGCTAAATTTTTACGATGCCCGCGCACACCGTCACGAAAAACCGACATGATGAAGTTATCTATAGATAACATTTTAGTTTTTTGTGATATTTTTATTAAATATTAAATAAACTTTATTTAAATAAATAATGCATTATAATAAAACTTTTAATGTAGGTATTAATTAAATACCTTTTATCTATGGTTAGTATCATTTTGTCTACAAATGTAAAATAAGGCAAAAGATAAAATTTTTAAAAAGATTTTTATCTTATTACGCCGAAGAAGTATAACTTCTAACGCGTGTACATAAGTACACACACATTTTTTTTCTATGATGTCTCAATATCAGAGCCCTCACCATGAGTTTACAGCTTGTCAAGTTTACTATACTCGCTGCCGTCTCTGTAATTTTTTTGTATGAAAACTTTGAACAGCGCTTCAATTGATAGAAATTCAATTCAATTGATTGAGAGAAACACATTTTTGTACCAAAAGAGTCAGAGATTTCGTTAATCAATATAATATGTAATAGACACACAAGACAGTAAGTACTGTCCATATGTATGTAGAAAAGTGAATACTATGAGTCGCAGTGAAGTCGCAGGTACAGCTAGCTGTTACTTTATTTTAATAAAATTACGGGCACAAAAACTGCAAAACCAATTCCAACTATTTCAGTGGGTACCACGTACATGTTATACCACAGATTTTATATTTTTATTTATTTATAAATAAAAATGTTTTTGATAAAATTACATGACCTCATCTTATCATAAAGTTATCTAAGTTATATGCTTGTAGCGAGTCAACTATAAAAATATTTATAAAAATACGTACAGGAATAAGTTTTATAATATATTTTTTTATGTTATAGGAAGGCAAACAAGCAGACGGATTTCCTAATGTTAAGAAATTCACGCCGCCTAGAGACACCAAAGGTGGTAATGGTACGTTGCCAACCTGAGGTCCAGATGTTAGGCCTCGAGCAAAAGTAAGTTTACCGGCTACCTTACCCTCCGAACCGGAACACGTCATGACGTTATGGCGGCAGGAATAGGTAAG